>JANCOA010000031.1:4655602-4672750 GCA_024363135.1 Leptodoras oyakawai
ATGTAAATAGTCATGAAAATAAAGAAAACGCATTGAATGAGAAGGTGTGTCCAAACTTTTGGCCTGTACTGTATGTGGAAACACTGACAAAAAGTCAAGTGCAAAGGTGTCCTATAGATATATGCTGCCTAGTGCTGCAACAATTAATCAGTTCGGTTTCAACTATTAAATTAATGGCCAACTATTTTGATAATCAATTAATCGCTTTGAGCAACTTTCTTCTTAAGATTCCAGCTTCTCCATTTTCTGCTTTCTTTGCTCCTCTAGTAAACTAAGTATCTTAGTTGTGATCACAAAATCTGACATTTTATAGACCGGACAACGAATCGATTAATCGAGAAAGTAACTGCCAGATTAACTGACAATGAAAAAGAAATGCAACATTAAGAACAAATTAAGAAGCTCACTGAACTGAAATAATATCTGTTACATGCACTGCAAAGACATCAATTCTCATAGCCAAAACAAAAACTCGCTTCTTGATGAGGTCACAAAACCAACAGGCTAACAGTGTTAACTAGCTAACTAAACTAGCTCAGCATACACTATAATGTTAAAAGTTACCACTTTTTTTGAGACTAGTCAGGGCTAACAAAAGCAGCAGCCTTCTTCAATAAGCTGAAGTCTGTCTTTATGGTCATCAAGTCTATATAGAAATGCACAGCTGGTGCAGGCCTGCTTCAAAACTTCTGTTAGTGCTGGGCTCAGTAAAACAACCTCACATTTCATGAAAATATTTTAATACAAAATAAGGTGAAACCCTGCCTTTCTCAGTAGAGGACAGTCTTAACTTGCATTTCAGCCAAGCAGCTGAAGGCCACCACGTGCCTATTAACAAACTATTAGCAGAAGCACGGTAACTGAAGCTTTGCGTGCTGAGTGTAGATATGAAAAGCTCTCCTTTGGCAGAAAAGATGCGTGCACCTAAATGTGTGCCAGGTAGGTAATTTATCAAAGAATCATTTAACATTAACGGTTTTCTTACAGCTCCGAAAGCACACTGATGCCAAAAAACCCCACACTAATGTTACACGCAAGCATACTGTACTGCTGTCTTCTAATCATGGACTGGGCTAATACATAATCAATCCTGTATATGAACAATATCTGAATTAACATCCAAACACTACAGAAAACAGCATACACTGAAGTACCAGAAAAAGTTAATACTTGGTAGGTCCCTCATGGGATCTTGGAGGGAACGTTGCACAGTCCTCACACTGATGTTTGCTGAGGCTCCAGCATTGAATTCCGATGTTACTTGAGGCACATCTATCGCGTGAAACGATTCTTCTAACGGCCACACTGCTGTTTGAGGTTTTGCCATAATTCTTGCATGGTACACCCTTGAAATGCTCATACATGAAAATCCAAACTTTGCCTCTACCTTCGAAATGCTATGACCCGTCTCCCGAGCTCCAACTATTAAACCATGCTGAAAATAACAAAAGCGTCAACTTTCCATTCTCACACAGTATACAGTTCCATAAGTTTCCATAGTTGTTCATCCCTGTACATATGCACCAACAGACGCAACCAATGATGCACATAGGTGGCGATCCTATGTATTTTGCATAGGCTCCAGTACCGGTTTTTCTGGTACTTCACTGCATGTGTCATAACAGTGTCGGACCTAAAATCACCATCCAATTCCATCTTTCAATCAATTCCTTTAAATCCATACTGATCAATGCACCTTAAACAGTTCACTCTATTTTAAACTTATAATTACATGGTGAAGGAGCTAAACCCGGTGTCTGTTTGCCTCTGGAGTTCAATAAGTGCATGAATTCAAAGCAGCCTCTAAAACCTCTTCAGCCTGAGTCAGCCTTCACGAATGGTATTTCCGTTCTTCCAGGAGAAATCGGTTCATTTTAGCGTGACTAGCTGACACCGACCTCCAAGTATGCACTCTGGATGCAGGACCAGATAAGTGAGATAACTTCTTTAGTGGGTTTTTGCCATGCGCGCAGGTTTAAAAGAGGATAACAAAACATGTCTTTTGTCATTCTGAAGGAGGGTGAATGAATATCTGTTGTAATAAATACGTGCCATTGGGTCGAAGCTTTTACGTAAACAATGATATGTACAAAAAGAAAATCTAGTGACTGAAGATCTGGCTTGAGATGTTAAAGGGTCCTACGGCAGGCAAGTGGGTTAATATAGCTCTCCTTCCCGCAAGTTAATTATAATAGCCTTTAATTAGTAGCTGTACCAAAGCCGAATGCTGGCCGCAACCTAAACACTAACACCTTAATGGGAGCGATGTAGTTAATCAAAGCAAACGAGTAGTGGTAGCTAGCGTTACATGGAAACTGCACGCAATTAGAGTGCGCACACACACACACACACACACACACACACACACACACACACACACACACACACACAGGACCATTAGCTGAAGATGGAGCAAGCAGAAAGTCAGTAGCAGTGATTAAACCTATGTCTTGTGAGAAAGAGGCAAAGAAAAAGAAGGGATGCTTATGTCTGTGTGTGTGTGTGTGTGTGTGTGTGTGTGTGTGTACTTGACAGTAATGAATGGATGCAGGAGAGAGGCTGAGGCCTTGGAACTGACCTGTAGACAGAAACCGTCTGCACTGTCCATAGGGTGCTCAACCCCATTGGCAAATGATCCCCCACACACACACTCACATACTTCAGTCCCTCGACATACTTGCATACACAGACTCTTGCTTCTAGATACAACTCATGATAGACTTTCTAATGGAGCGGCAGGCTTCTAGGAGTTAAACACACACGCACACCGACGTGGATCAAACTTCTCCATAACTTACACCTTACAGTTAATTAACGCAATTAACACTATTAATAAATACAAAAAGTAAATTAGTCAACTGACTAATTAAACCTGTCGTACTGGTAGTAATCATCACCATGTGTCTTAAGTGTGTGTGTGTTTCCTCGAAAGCAGCCATTTTTGCTCAAATGCAGCTAAAACACCATGGCACCGTTTTCTCTAAACATTAGGCAAACCTTTTTCAAGCTCATATATGTGTTATGCTCTCTCTACTTCTGAAACTCTTTGATTCATCCTGCGACACAATTCCATGATAACTACTGACTTAGGACGAGTGGAGCAAGTGAGCACTTCACTTCTGCGAGCACTGGGCACTGTGACACACGCTACTCTCGTTTTCAACAGGGGTCTATACTTTGCAGGAGTGAAAATGCATTTCAGGGTGCATTGAGCTCATTTTTAATGACCATGCTCACTGATAGTTATGCCAGTTAGCTTCAAACACTATTAAAGATTCTGTCTGAACACCACGCCGTTGATATAATTCTCAGCAGCATAAGGAGATCGTTTTTTTAGCAGCGCATGGCAACAACCAACAAACATCACCAAACAAAATATTTCATGAAGTCCCTGATTGCTTAATACCAAGTAGGTTGTAAACTCATTTCAGTACTGGGATCAGGGACTGCCAAAAAAAAACATGCATTTGCCTCCCCAGTCTAAACAATTCAAATCAGCCTCAGCATTGTGCCTCAGCTTTAAATCACAAGCACTCATTCTCTTCAGAATCATATGCAAATACACAACCTTCAGACCCTCACCAAGCATGTGACTGAATTTGAGTGTGTGGTGTTGCACATACTTTACCTGGAATGACCCCGAGGTCTCACAATCTCTGGTTCCTCCACATCTGAAGGGACTTCCAGTAGATTCCCTTTTATTGTGTGTGTGGATGTACAGTAAAGTGTCTGAACTGATGCGTGAAGGAACAAAGGTCCGGGGAATTGGGTGAAGTGTAGGAGTTTACAACTTTTCTCTCTTACAGACAAACCTGTGGAAGACAAATAAAGTAAGATCAGCTAACTTATAAAGAATTCAGCTGCCACATGTATTACATACACAGTTATGGATATGAACATGAGCGTGGCCTCGGATTCCAAGTTCTCAAGGTTTGTTTATATGGATGGGGCAACAGATAGACCCTTGATTTACAGGGCCATCATAGCCATTGTACAAAATGCGCACCATATAGAAACATTCACACTCCAATGATACAAGTTATGGCTCAGTCTTCACCACTAATTATAATGCAAATCATTTGAGAAAAGTCCATATAGAAATTACTACAAAACTAACCTAAATAACTAGGTACGGACAACAACTATGTTATGCACCATGACACCATTTTATATCCTTGGAAATTTACATTGGCTAGAATCAGGGTCAGGCTTCGTCATCTTTCAAGCCCTATTCCAGATAAGTGTCAAAAAACCATTAGGGGTCCAGTGAGGTGCCTACACTGTCCAGTCCACACAGCAGTTTTTTACCATATATGCAAGCCCCACAGACCTACAAGGTCAATGTGCTATCTGCCCAATGTGGCCAAACGAACCCTAAAAACGTCAAGATGCGTGCCAATGCGAAGTGAAGAAAACCCCAGAGAACCCTCTACTTTTGAACCCTCTTAACATATCCCACCACATGCTAATCTCCAAAAACCAAAATCCATGGCAGCAATTATATGACTCAGTTTGTGGATAGATGCAGTGGGTAGTCCATTCAACAACACACATACACGCACACACCAGAAGCAAAAGGCACTCCCCTTTGGCTTTGCAATAAACTATTTAAAAAAAAAAAAAAAGAGAGAGAGAGAGAGAGAGAGAGAGATCTTGCGTAATATGATAAGGAAGAACTGGTAGGAAAATTCTAAGGGCAGGGCATGCCTGTCATTTCCATACCTTACTATTTCCTACTATTTTTTTCATGCTTCTAGCCTAAGTCTGAATCACATCTAGTCTTGGCTTATGCATACTAAGATGTTACCACGTGAGTATTTTGCTATTCAAATAATGACAAACAGGGAGCACAGCAAACATGTTCAAGCATGGGTATGCCATGACAAAGAAACCTAAAGTAGTTAACATTATGTTAACTGTATAGAAAAAAATGTAAACAAAACTCAAAACGATTTCACAAAGAAGAGCAAGAGCGTCTTTTCTTGGTCACCATTTTCCAGCAACCATAGTATCATAGTAACAGTGGAGAAAGCAAATGTTGGATTCAAATGCAATGCAGTTGAGAAGAGTCACGTCTCTGCAAGTTAGCGATGTACGAGAAAACGAGCATGGTGCTATCGACGGCGGTATTGGAATGAAACCTAAAGCTTGCGATCCTGATCCGTTTAGACAGAGCTGGCCAGACTAAAGGAAGTCAGAAGTCAAACGTTGGAAGCTGGGAAGGACATCACACTCAACTTGAGCACATTCCAGTACGGCAAGTCGGAATACCAGTTCCAGCCAGGCTAATCATTAGCAATACCATTTGATACCAAAGCATTACGCAGTATTTAGTGCATACAGACATCATAGCAACATGTCCAGAGATAGACGCTGGACAGTACTACTGTGTGACTGATTTAATGGGACACAAAGACACAACACCTTTCACTTCTGTTGATGCGTTGAGCAGCCATCTTGGATTTCGAAGTGGGGGTAATGAGGTTCCCGAGTCTGAAGGCCGACTTCAGGTGGCATTCCAATTAAAATTTCAGACGGTGACCTCGGACATTCTGACTTCCCAGGTCAAACTGAACACACCATAAAGCTTTGAGTCAAATGGTATTGTCAGTAATGTAAGAAACGTGAACTATAATAGACCAACATGCCAGGAAAAAAAAAAGAAAAAAAAAGTTAACTCTGTATTTTATTCCAAAACCAAATCTTGGATGCCTGTGAAGCGACTTTAACTCTAAAGATTAATATGTAAATATTGAGGTATAATTTTTCCTTCAAGCAGTTTCATTCTGACGTGGTGGAACAATTATGAAAAAAACATTCATACAAGACAGGAGTTAAGATACCACACACTGTAGCTGCCATTTTACACATGCAAAGACAGTTACACTAATAACATTGTGACATTATTCCTGATTTACAGTGTAGACTCCACCTTTGTAAAGCAATACGCTGGGAAAACATTTATTCTCATTCTAAAATGACTAATTCTGTCGCTCTGTATAACATTAGCTGTTATGACATTTCGATTAATCGCTTTTTATGAACCTTTGCTGAGGTTAGAAGTAAAAAAAAAAATAAAAAAAAAAAGCTAAATACTAAACAAGAGGTGACTTTTCCCTTCCCTCACAGGAAAGGTATCAAGAGCTTGCTGTGGAATCAGATGGCCAGAGGTTACAGGCACACACAAAGGACAGAGGTGATGTGTTCAAACCAGGGCTTTTTAAATGGAAGTCATTTAGTCAATGGAAGTCATAAACCTCACAAAGGTGTGGTTTCTTTCTCAACATGAAAACTAGCAACATAAGTAACATGGAGCAGGTAACAAGGAACACACAGGCTCACTCAATACACTCCTGCTTTATTTATTAGGTAGGATATAGTATTTGATATACATTACTAAATGAAACTGTGATATGTACGTGTTTTTGTATTATCTCATACAGGGGCCATGTATGAAGAAGAAGCATAAACAACCTACAGATCCTGTGAAGTTAGCAATAGCATGCCAATGCTCTGGAGACGAGGGGGGAACACGCAACAAAACACCGTTTGTTTGGTAGGCTAGGCTAAAGCACTTCTCACACTATTCAACCCTCTTCAAGAGCACAGGTAAGAAAAGAAAAGGGAAGGAAAAAAAAAAACACAAAATGTACAACTTTTCGGGATTGTAACGAAGTATCTAAAGCGGTGTGGAAATGATTTTAGAGACATGAAGTTAACCAAATCCAGAAATGGCCTCAGACTTCCTCTTCAGACCTGATGGGATTCTCCAAACGGGACAAAACAAAAACTTGAGGGGAAAAAAAATTGAATCTGCTTTAAAGAGATAAAAAAAAAAGAAGCTACTTTTGTATTTTAAAAAAAAAAGCAAATGTTATTTATATTTTATTGAGGATTATGAATATGGGGGTGTTTTATTTGTTTTGGTTAAAGTGCTTAAAAGAAGCGACTTTTTTTTTACTAACATCTCAAGCCATTTTGCTAAGGCTACAAAGTAAACTCTGAAAAAGGAAGAGGAAAAACACACACACACACACACACACACAACAACAAAGAGCTGTAAGAGCTGTGAGTAGACAGCAAACTTGTGATACTTTCTATATTCCTGTTCTGAATGTTGGAAATCTTGTCATTTCTGGGTTTTAGGATTGGTTTGCTTTTAGAAATGCATGCTTGTGAGTTGAATAGGAGCGAAGCCAAACGTGTCGATTACCGGCCCATGAGCATGAAGGAAGGAGAGAGAGAGAGAGAGAGAGAGAGAGAGAGAGAAAGTAAGAAGTTAGGACGGATCAGCAAAACCGAGTCTTACCCTATATCAGATCATACCGAGACACTCGTACACACAGCTTACTCCAGGCTAAAGTCTTTCCATTCCTCAGGTGCCATTAAACAAAAAAAAAAAAACCAAAAGGATAAAGGGAAAGAAAAAAAAAACCCAAACGGCACACTTTAGTCGATTAGTCGATTAATCGATCCGCTGCTCCGCTAAATCCATTCTCTGCAGAGGGAAAAAAAGGTGAAGTATTCCACAACCGAGAGAGCTCTTCACCCCCCCTCCACCAACAATTATAATCCTCGAGGTAAGTCGCCCATTTTTCCCGCAAAAAAAAAAAGAAAAAAGAAAGAAAGACAAGAAAAGCATCAGTTTGTTTGTTTCACGACAAACAAAGAGCAGATGCACACACACACACACACACACACACACACACAAAATCCAGAAGAATAATCGAGATGGGAAGAAGAAGAAGAAAAGAAATCTCAGCTCCAAAATGGAAAACCAAGTCCAGGCTACATATCTGCTCCAAAACTTGTGCAGCCCTTCTCTCTCTCTCTTCTCTTACTCTCTCTCTCTCTCTCTTTTCTCGCTCTCTTTCGCTCTCAAAGAAGTTGTTCCTGTTTCGCCAAAGGTTGGGGGAGGGGTAGTGCTGAACAGCAGGCTCCTACTAACCCAGGCGAGAGCACGCACAAAAAACCCAGCTACAGCCTCAGCATGGATATTTGTATGTGCATGCGTGTGTGTGTGTGTGTGTGTATGGAAATGGCGGCGATCATGAACTACAAAGCCTTCATAAGCAGACCGCGATGTCTTTTCCTGTTTGTTTTAATCCGTGTTTGTAAACGCGCTCGCACCGGAGACACACATCATCAAGCCTGCGATGTCAGAAATAGCAATGTATCAAATAATATGGCAGCAGCAGCAGCAGGCTGATACACTGTTACACTAGGCATCAGGTCATTAAAAAAAACCACCACACACACACACACACACAGACACCACTGAACACAGCTGATAATGGTTTATTCTGCCGTGGGATGCTTGTGAACTGATAGCAGCAACATGCATGGGCTTATATTAGGAGCTCTGGTGTATATATTCTGGTGTCTTGAAGAATAATAAGAATAAGGCTTGCGCAATTTGCAAAAAAAAAAAGGGCAGGCACTCCTCCAAAATTCCTAACGCTCCCAAAAACAAAAGCACCCTTGGACTATTAAGATTATGGGCTGTTATGTTATGCTATGTTATAAGACTCCTAGAAAAGCTGCACCGTGGTTTACAGCCTGTGGACGCTGTGGTGCAAGGACGAAGACACCATGTTGTCACCTCTGCACCGGGAACGTGCTCTATCACATTTATATACACGTCACTGATACACAGACTGCCTGCTAGGGTTAAAATAATAATAACTAGCTCGCAGTGTTCAACTTGGCTTGGTTTGAGCCAGGAAGAGTCCTCCTGACGTGATCTGGCTCCCCCCATACACACCTCAGTGATGGTTCAGTCCAAGCTGTACGTAGTGATTCTGTGTCACGTCTACACACATACAGACACACACACACACACACACACACACACAGGGAAACTGATATACAGCCGGACAGTTTTCCCTAAAATGATACCTGATGTCTTCACTAACTTTGTTCACTTTTTTTTTTTTACCACTGAAGTAAACCAGCAGCTGTGATACCACCTATTTCTTTTTTTTTCTTTTTGCTAGACATAAATAATTTGAAATCTATTCATATAAATGCACTGTGTTGATTAATTAATTCATCCATTCTCCCAGGTAATTATTTTATGAATAAAGAGCTAATAAATATGCACAATAAAAACCCAAATACACACATGGGACACTGCAGTACCAGGAGCACGGTCTTTTAATAAAATGCCTTTCTTCCCTCAGTCTGGGTTAATATTGATAGAAGGGATGGAATTGCAAAGTTTTATATATGGTATAGTAGTAGATTGGGTTTTTTTTTATTATCTAAAATTATAAATCATTTAGCCATCAATCCCCACCCTATTCCAGTTCCTGCTCAGTTCTTTCGGTTATTGCATGACAATAGCATGTGCTTCCTCTGAGACAAATGAAGGCATCACCTCTTTTCAAGATGCTCCTCTCAGGGTAGTTGAGTGTTCTCCGAGGAGACGCTAACTGCCCTTTCATACACATGAACTCCCACACGCCTGTGATTAGTTAAAGTAGCTTTGATCTTCCAGTATATATATACACATACACATACAAGCCGAGAACCACCAAGGCACAGGCCTGCCATGAACTAGAAGCTGCTGGAACACCAGTGTCTGTGTCTGCAGCCAAGCAAGTGTTGCATCGCCATAGACTGAGAGGCTGCCATCCAAGAAAGAATCCCCTGCTCCAAAACTGACACCTTCAATCTCAAATACAGTTTCCAGCTGACCACATGGCCTTCTGGATTAAAGTTTTATGGTCAACCCTATAGAAAATGTGTGGGCTGTGTGTAAATGTAGGGTTCGTGCTAGGAAACCAACAAAGTTAACTGAACTCTATCAATTCTGCCAAGAAGAGAGGTCAAATATCCAACCAGAATTCTGCCAGAAGCATGTTGATGGACACCAAAAGCAACTGGTCAAGGTGCAACTTGCTCAGGGACATTTAACCAAATATTAGGTGTGCTGTATGAGTATTTTTAAGCTTGCATATATAATATTGCTGTGACATTTATGTCCAGTGAACCATATGTGAAGTGTATGTGACTGCTACTGTTTCAGCCAGAACCAATTGTGTTTTTTCAGACTCCTAGCCAAGGATGTGTTTTGCTTCCTTTTTTATTATGAACTTTATAAACCTTTCACTGTGTCTCTAGTGCTGGTAAATAGGTGACCACAACTATTAGAATCATTTAATCAGTTTTGTCAATACATTTACATATGTATGAGATATTTGTATATATTTATTTATTTGTTTGTTTGTCTGTTTGTTTTTGTTTGTTTGTTTATTAATTTATCAGATTACAGGGAAACCTAGATCCTGTTTTATCACAGTCATCCTAAAATGATCCATCTTTCTGATCAATCTTATCTTTTTATTTTTTCAAAGCACTAAAGCTGACAAAAGCAGCGGTGTCCCAGTAAACAACCTGTAAACTGTCCTCAGACGCCTGTCCAGATGCTGGTCCCCTTCATTTTGAGGTTTGCTTGGTTTAAACCAAAACACAGTGTCCAGCACAAAACTTTCCAGTGTCTTTGCTCATGCCATGAGTCTGCTGTAAACTCTCTTACCCTCTCTTCTCAAGGTTGGTAGCAAATTAAAAGTCTTCTTCGCAATGCCCAATGGCCTAAACGCAGTGCTGCATTCCCACTCATTTGTGTTCATTTGAGCTTTGCCGTACCACCGATGCCACGCAGTGAGCCAGGAGGGAGAAATGCAAAAGAAAAACAGATGTACAGGCAAAATGGAGTTATGTGGATGTCGTACAATTCAGCTAGCCAGCAAACATCTGGTAGGTGTTCTCTCAAGTTAAAGAAGGAGTGTTGACTGATACTGTTGTGAGCTTTTCTAATGCTCTAGCATGGCAGGCTAGATCAGTCACAAAAACAGACATCAGTCATGCTAATATTTTCACTGTTACTTTTGCCAGCTATTTATATTGAGTTGTTCTGGTTTGCCTTCCAGACAAATACTACTAGTAGTAAATGTAACAAGTTTCAGAATATAATATAACATCTAACATATGTATGTGTGTGTGTGGGTGTTATATATATGCACCTAGCATTGCATGCTTGGGATATTCTTCATGGTTGGATGAACATTAGTATAGTATAAGGTTCTATCCTGGTTAAAAATTAATGCATAAGACATAACCTTATAATACTAAGGTCCATTTACATGTTACAGAACAACAGTGGTTTGTGATTGGTTGTTTGCAGGGTCAGTCAAACGATCCTTCCTGTGACAGTAGGCGGGTCTTGGCTGCACTACTTCCAGACTCTACTGATAGCCAGGCGATTGGCTTGTACGACTGTGAACGTGTCGTCGCTACAGGCGAGGTGTCAGCAGATTGTTCAGCACAGATGACTATCTAACATCTGGTCTTACTCTCCTGACCTTTAACCTCACCTAAACACCTACTGGAGCACTCGCTATTGGTTAGTTACTTCTTCAGTTTCTTGTGAATGAAGCCACACAGGCTGACATACAGCAAGTATTCACATGCTTAGAATGTGAAGGCTGAGATTTCTATCCAAGAACAGCGGTGTTTGTCATATATATATATATATATATATATATATATATATATGTACATTACGGCAGCACATTTTCCTAACCTTATCCTATTGCTCTAAAATGATATTATAAGAAAACACTTCACAAGAGGCTACACAAACCTCTTGAGTAAAAAAATTCCATAAATAAAAGGAACAATACAGAGGAAAACACAACAGTGGAAAGGTGTTTACTTATTTAAACAACAAGACATCTCCAGCTAGAAATAGCCCACATAAGGGAGCAAGGAAAAAAGGGATCGCATTTGTTCTTATTTTGCAAACAATAAAATGTTTACTGAATGGTCTGCATGTTTGTGTGTATGTGTGTGTGTGTGTGTGAGGGTGTGCATATGTGTGTGTGCCAAGGTGACAATGTCTGCTGTTCATTCTGTGGAAAAGTAAATGTGCAGGATGTGGGGAGCTCATGGGATTAACTGCATTTGTTTGCAATCGAATCCTGAACATGAACCCTACCACTACATCCACCCAAGAGACGGAGAAGGAGAGCAGACAGGAGAAAAAAAAAAAGCTATAAACAACTACAACCTCAGCATCTCTCTTCCTCCATCTAAGGGTATACACTATTCCCCAAGACGTTTTCCTGCAATTGCTCTTACTGTTTTTACCAAGGCAAAATCCCCCCCGAAATGGATATAGGCCATCCATTTACTCCTTACATCTAATACAAATAAAAGTGCTCCCTTGTTGAAAGGAATGAAAACACCTGTTGATGCTCAACAGCGCGAAGCCATCAGCGACGATCAGAAACCGGAGCCGTTACTACTTTGCCTTAAAATGGTCTCAGGATGTTTGTAAGTCTTTGTTTGAATACGTCTTTTCTGGGAAAATAATTCCATGCAAAATCTTGTCTGTCTATAAGTCTGTTGCTCTGGGTCAAAATGTTTTTTTTATTGAAGGTCAGAGACTTTCATTGTTGGTTAAGAGATACTAAAGTTAGATCAATAAATTCTTAGACTGAAAGCAGAAGGATATCTCGGCACTCTAGGACACAGGTTCTTGTTTTTTTTTTTTCTAGGTTCAGCATCCCAGTGAGTGATGATGTTCAGTTAGAACAGGTAGAAACCTGAGGGTCGGTTCACAGTAAGGTGAAAGAATCATTCTCACTGACTTGGGATTAGTACTGAAATCAGACACACCAATGCACCAGGATGAGGAACGGCTAATGAGGTAACTGCTACAGAAGGCTTGCTGTTGGTAAGGCTATGATATAATATGATGCTGAGCTGGATTATTAAAGGGGTAATATGTCTTCACTTGAGAGGTGAAAAAGAGAACATGCACACAGTCACTAGCGCAATTGTGGCGCCAACTTGGAGACTTTGTCACTATGTTTGGTGATTTTTCTTTAGTCAACTCTAGTGACCTTATTTAAAAAAAAAAAAAAGATCCTAGCTACAAATCTAGTGACATTTCAAACAGATGTTAGAAACTGTCCTGCACCCGATATGGCTCTCCAGCGTACATCACAGTTTGTAAAGTCCAAGTTGTGCTCATGCAAGCCGATGTTCTCGCCAACCATCAATCTCTAATCACGACTGTTTGCCCCACCCTGGTACTCTCTTCCTGCCAATATTTACAGTAATATAATCAAGTTTTCCATCTGTTTTCCATTTCTATATTTCTGTATCCACCTATATTCCCAATACCGCTGCTTGTTTGTGTCTACATTCATAGTTATAATCTGTTACTTTTTACTTTAAAGTATATTATATTATATAGTTAAATATGAAGATTTTGACAGGAAATTAACTGCATTCATGTAAGTGTTACACTGCCGTCATAGAAAGCGAATAAGAAAGCTTATCGCATCACAATAACAAAAAAAACGCACCAATTCTCCCAATACATAAATACAGTATGATTATTAATAAAAACATGAACGATTTAAAAAAATCCCATACAGAGTCATCCAGTCTAACCAGTATGTTTCTCTAATCTCCCCATTCTCAGCGCACCCCTCCTCAGCACTTTGCCGTTAAGTGCTCGGATACTCTCCCTGCCTCGGCACCGAGGTCAAATATCAATTACAAACTCGTCCGCTGAATGAAATGCACTGATGAATTGAAAAGATATCAATTAGCTTGTCATCAACAAGCCTCCTAATAACAATCAATTTAACCAGGCCCCATAATTTATTCATCGCATCAAGGCTATGAATTAAACACACACAAAAAAAGGAATCAATACGAATTACTGTATAATTGCTGTTTACCAAATTAAATCATACATTCACTTAACCTGAGTGTGTGAATTGTGGTTGGCTTGCAAGTGAGCATATTAAATATTAATTTGAGCAGAAGTGAACCACATGTGTGAGTGAGGGGTTTCTAGCTATAAGGGAATATTTTCAAACACTGCTTTCAGCTTCTGGCTAAAGTTCTGGGTTGTGGGTTTCTCTGTGTTTTTGTGGTGCAGTTGCATCTTCCTGAACAGGACACAATCTTTTTTACTCGGCACAAACGTCAGAGCAAAACAAACTCTCTGCCTGGAGCACTCTCTTCCTTTTAATTAATTTCCTACAATTTTGGCAGGGTGCATAGCTCAGTTGTTCCATCCATCTTTCCTCTCACTTTCACTCCGACTCTTTCTGCTTCACTCCACTCTGCTGGACACTCTGTCATTGTAATAGAAAACATCTCTCTCTCTCTCTCCACTACCCACACACAGTTGAATAAATACTGAATGTACTCTTTCAAAGAAGGATTGAAGAACATTACTAAACCATCAGATACTAAACACTTGTGACCATACAAACACTTGTGACCATACCACCACATCATCCACATAGCAATGACTAAAATATCCACAGATGCTGCTCAAATCATACATTCACACACATGAACCTTTATTTAACAGACAAAAGGACAAAGAACAGATTTTCAATGATGAATTTAATTCTATTTGTTAAATAGAAACAAATTTAGATATCAATGCCTGCAACACACTCAAAAAGTCTGAAACGTTTATACAAGCCACACTGTTCTGGAAGGTTCCACAATTATCAGTGTAACTGGTAACAGGTGAGGTCATCAAGATCGAGTATAAAAGGAGCATCCACTAAAGGTTTAGTCTTTGCAAGTAAGGATGGGTCGTGGTTCACCACTTTGTGACAAATTTCCTGAAAGAAGTGTCAGTCAGTTCAAGTACAATGTTTCTCTGTGCAAGATTGCCAAGAATTTAGGTCTTTCACCATCTACAGTTCATAATATCGTAAAAACATTCAGGGAGTCAGGGGAAATCTTGGTCAAGGCCAAGGGTGGAAACCGCTACTGAATGTGTGTGACCATCAAGCCGCCAGGCGGTATTGTTTGAGAAACTGTCATGTTACTGTGCCACATTGGCCACATGGGCTCAGGAGTACATCGGAAAATCATTGTCACTTAACACAGTCCACTGCTGCAGCAAGGAATGCAACCTGAATCTGTATTATTCAAAGAGGAAGATATCTATTAATTTTGCACAGAAATTCCAGTGAGTTCTCTGTGCCCAAAGTCATCTGAAATGGACTACCAGACCATGTGGTACAACAAGTCCACGTTTCAGATTGTTTTTGGGAAAAGCAGACGTCGGATTTTATGTGCCAAAGACGAAAAGACCATCCAGACTGTTACCAAAGAAAAGTGTAAAAAACAGCATTTGTGATGGCATAGGGGTGCATCACTGCCCACGGCATGGGTGATCTGCATATATGTGACAAAAACATTGATGCGGAGGCTTATACTGATATTTTGGAGAAACATATTCTGCCATCAAGACAACGTCTTTTCTCAGGAACTCCATGTCTAATTCAGCCGGACAAAACCAGGCGTCATTCTGCATGAGTTACAACACCGTGGCTTGACTGGCCTGCCTGCAGTCCAGATCTGTCTCCTACTGAAAATGAGTGTCAGCGACCACGGACTGTCGAGCAGCTCAAGTCTTGTATATAGCAAGAATTCCTTTTGCAAAACTGCAACAATTAGTATCTTCAATTCCCAAATGATTAAAAGGTATAATTAAAAGAAATGGTGATTTGACCGTGTGGTAAACATGACTCTGTCCCAACATTTTTAAGTGTGTTGCAGACATGTTGATATTTAACAAATAGAAGTTCATCATTGAAAACACTTTTAAAAATCTTTTTTCTTTGTCCATTTGTCTGTTTCAGTTTTCATTACAGTTCAGTTAGTATTACATCTTTCTCTCTAGTGAGAGAGAAATTGTACCAACTTTTCTGGGAATGGGGTTTGTATACAAACACTATTCCAGACCTATGATGCTCATGGTTGTCCACTTCCCAAGATGAACTAACAGTAAATAGACTTATGGCAGAAAGACTAAGCAGTGTGTAGCATTCCAACACGTCCTCACTAACCTCCAAACCCTGTTCCTGAGACATAAGATATTATCTTACACCCTACACCCTAGAGAAATGGATGTATAGAAGTCCTTCAGTAGTAGTTTAGGACCGGACCACCATGGTGGTGTTTATAGGGGGGTTTGCAGATGTCAGACTCTGAACTTGGGCTTTTGTTGTTGGTGTATGGTGGTGGATTCTTGGCATGATATCCACCTGCATGCCACCTTTACACCACATTAAAGATGCAGGTGTCCCTTATGTCATCTATCTTTTAGTGCCCGAGACACAAAGGCCAACATGAATAAAGCCTGGTCTTTTTTATGAGCACATGTTTTCAGCAGCACCAACATATATTAATATGAATGTCATGTTCCACAGGTTATGGTGCATGGACGTGTTAAAAAAAAAAGCTCCTTAATCAACAGTAATTGTAATCTAGACCAGGGTGAGAGAGAGTTATAAATGATCTCAATACATGCCAGCTACAAATATAAACCAAGAACAACACTTAACCCTCATTAATAAGTATTAACTTTATTTTGAAATCTCACTTGCAGGTTAATAATGTTTTTATTTGTTTGTTTAGATTATTATTCTTGTAATTTGCTTTAATGTTTTTGGATTAGTGTCGTGTCTCATGTGAGCTCATGCTCTGGATCATTTTGCAGCACAGCACAATAATGTTATACGGTGTCAGTTCATGGATTAAGAAACAAGGTAAATTAAACTATAAACTATAAATATTATTAGATCATATAAACTCAGTAACTAAGTATGTTGTTTTGCTACACTTAGGTTAGCTTGCTAATACAGATTAGAAATCAGATAGCAGCTAGTCAGCTAGCAATTTGGCCAGTCATTGGGTGAGATGGCGTATGTTTTATATTATTTTATTATCCATGGTATACATACAGACTATGTAAAAGGAATGATAAGTGCTTTTTGTTTTATTTTAACCGGTTTGGGAAAGTTATAGTTTGCTTGGAAAGCAAGAAAAGAAATGCTTGAAGGAATCCAAATCCCCATTTCTGAGCCATTCATGTACGATAAATGTATTAAAACACAACTATTGGATTAAGAAATGTACTATTCTGCAAACAAAGCTCAACTATGACTATTTGGATGTTTTCAGTATACAATCAGTATACACTTTAGTAGGAATACCTGTAGCCCTGTTCATTTACTCACTCACTCACTGCATATTTCAGGTAATGCTCTCTTCAAACAACAGAACAGGGGAAAATTGTGACTTTGACTGTGG
>JANCOA010000031.1:4707137-4721717 GCA_024363135.1 Leptodoras oyakawai
CTCCACACAGAAATTTCCCAGGTTGCCCCACCCGGGGATCGAACCCAGGTCCTTCTTGCTGTGAGGCGACAGTGCTAACCACTGCGCCACCGTGCTGCCCACTGTATACTGTAAGAACATTTTAGTGTCTGCTATCAGGAGTACCAGGAAAAACATGTTGAATACAACCCAGCATTTATTGTAGCATTGATGTGATGATAAAGAAAAGAACTGGCACAGATGTCTTTTAAGTTTCTCCATACTCCATGTTTCCACTTACGAAACATTCAAATCAAACTCTCTGCATCATGTCTGCAAGAATCACAGAGCATCCGGTTCATACTGTCCAGACTAGCATTCCCTACTTTCAAATGGACAATGACGGGAAGCGCAGCAGACATGGACCACACTGGCACGATGCCACCTAATGTCCCTTTCCTCTAACAGGCCTCAATTTATGGCCACACATCCCTATTCCTAACCTTGTTTTTTTTAACAAAACCAGTCCTGACCCCTGGCAGCAACACCTGCCTGGCTGTACCTGTCTGGTAGAAGGATCCAAGTCCCCAAGAGCAACGGAAGAATAAAGAGATGGAAGCTGCATCTCCCACATGCCCAATAGCTCTCATCAGCCTGAGAGATTCTTTCCTGAAGACATGCTGAAATTGGATTCCTGTCACCCGAGGCATGAAGCACTAGCGTCAGGTTAAAAAAAAAAAAAGCAGAGCAGAGTGATGGCCACACTGCAAGAGCTAGTGAAGCAATGGTGCAGTCCTTTAGTTAGGCAACACTTGTGCTAATGTTTTGTGATGAATTTTTGACTAATGATATTTTTGACTCACACAAAATTTAAGCTGATCTACAAACAGCCAGTAAATACCAATAATACAATATACATGGTATGTATAATAATAATAATAATAATAAAATGAATGATATTTGGTAATATTTCAATATGCTTCCTCTGTCCGTGTACACATATATTTTGTCAGGAAGTACATTAGTGAACATATACTAAGCTACATATTAGTGAATGCAGCATTAATTTACACTTAAATTGTATATTGTTGTCTTGTCAACAGCGTATCTAGGATACTGTAACTATTTCATTGTTTAACATGCCATATTGTGTATTTGTCAAGCAGGAACGTAATGAAAGTAAGGGGTCTAACCGAACAAAAAAGGTCAAGGTAGCTGAGTGCAAATCAAGTTACAGCTCATTAGTGACCCAAGGTATTCATTTTATGGGTTAACGCTATCAGGCCAGCCAGCCACAAACCTAATGAAATCACTTCTACGCTCTGTAGGAGTTAGGTCTAGGCTAAGCGAGAAACTTAGTCTGTTTGAATCAAAGCTAAACAAACTGTCTAGGCTGTTGTTGTGGAGCTACTGAAGTGCTTTATGTATTAAAACAGAGGACGTCTCAAATCAAATTGCTTTTTTGATCATCAGGGAATTCAGACATCTAAGCTTTAAGTTCGAATCCTGATGATATCCACAGTTATCTGTAGCCCAGAGTGCAGGGAGCAAAAATTGGCAGTGGCATACCCCCACCTCCCATATCAATCACAGTGACACTAGCCAATCATGGGTGTCTGTGAGCTCATGCATACAGGAGTGGGTGGGAGCACTTTCCTCTGGGTGTGTTACACCAGCCCCTGATGTTGCATAAGCAGCAGTTCAAAAATATGGGGTCGGCTGCTGTCACCCTCCCTGGTTGGTAGATGTCATATCTGATAGGTAGGAACTGCCTATGACTAAATTAGTGAGGGGAAAAGAGCACTGATGAATGGAATAGTATGGAATGGAAGCATGGCATATTATTATTACATACTAGACTGTAAGGGGTGAATGTGGGTTTTAAGCAATCTAACATATCCCAGAGCAAATAGCAAAGTCAACTGGCATAATAGCCAACTTCTAAGCTTAATATACAAATATGCAGTAATTTGTTTCTTGTACTATTTATAGTAATATTTTGGATTTTTAAGGTGACGTAATTATCCAGAAGGATTGAATTTCAATTGAATCTTTGCTTTTAGAAGCTTCTCTTTCATTCACATTAATTCAATGGATCATAATTCTACAGTGTATACTGTATATATATATATATATATATACCTTTCTTAATCCTGTACTTGGTAGGGATTTTGGCTTGATTCCTAACATTAAAATAAATATCATATTTAAAAATAAATTCTCCAGAATGTCTTAACATTCACTACATTTGTAGAATATGTACAATTACCCTGAGCAAGAATTTCGACATTTCTGAAAGCCTTTTTGCTGCAAAACCACTAACAAGTGGTGTTTCGGCAGATGATGAATGTTTAAATTATAGTACTCTACACCACATAATCATATCATATGAACTTTAAATCAAAAACTAAATCATTATCCTCCAGTATAGAAAAAAAGGCCATTTAGTCATTTAATTGACCTTTTTCTTGGTGCTGTGGTATCCATTCCAAAGTATTCCTTAAAATTTCCCAACTGCAGCTGAAGATATATATTCTGAAGGTACTGCATATAAAATAGATCCTATTTAGCCAGCTTCCACCCAGGCTACTGGGTACAAAACATGGCAGACACAGTCAGGCTAAAACAATGGATGTGTTGTTCATTAAGTAAACCCAGTTCTGAAGGTTGGTTACCAGGTAAATGATGGCTACGGCTAAGCAAAAAATGCAGTTTGAAATTAAGGTAGGGGAAGCTACTGCCGAGGTAAAAGTAATTACATGTGCTGCCTTTGAGAGGAATCATCCTCTCTTCTCGAGTATGTCTGCTCTATACATTAATTGTCTGATTATTATGAAGTGAGCAGAAGAATTTGTTGCCGTAATGAAGTATCTGCTGAAGAACGGCATAGATCTGAGAGCCTGAAGAGTCTAGGAAAGGAGGAGAGAAGGAGGAGGAGAGCTCAGGGTAAGGGAGGTGTAGAGGAGGGGAGGGGGAGGGCGAGCATCAATGATGATTACACACCAGACGCAGAAGCATGCAACCAGCAATGCCATGGCAACAACACTCCACTTCTTCACCAATCCAGGCAGGTGATCCACTTAGAAGATAAGTGATCTCTCTGTTTCACTTGTGCTGTGGCTTGGTGTCACTCTCACACCTTGGATCCCTCGGCTTTTTAATGCTTGTTGCTATGTTTCCTCATCTCTCCTTTATCTACATCGAAATTATTTTCTCCATCCCATGTCTTTGTGTCTCTCTCTTCCCCTCCCCCTACCGTGCCTCTCTTTTTCTTCATCTGTAACAGCAACCCATTCCTTGCATCAAATAAAATCGCTGTAGCCGTCAGTGCTGAGATTCACACTGAGGCCATTAGGCTTGCGACACAGTGAGCTGTGTGTACACAACCATCACAGGTGCTTAGAAACACGGTCCAAGATGGCAGCCAAGTGAGCCATAGACTCAGAAGCCAAGATGGCAGCGAGACCTTTTTAGAGAGGACACTATCTCCAAGTCTCTGTCGTCACTGGTGCTTAATGAACCAGTTTCTACCTGGAAACAGGTGTGTTCACTGAAAGCCAATGTGTGACATGTGGTAGGTGGTAGAAATCAATATTCTTCAGAGCCTGAGTTAAGCTCTGTTGCTCTAACTGCAATGCCCCAAGCCAAAATGGCTCCAGGTGGAGTAACAATAACTTGAACCAAGATAGCACCCAGTTTAGCATGTCTGGCTCGAAGTAATGAACCTCTGGTCTTAATGAGAACGACTCAGACAGTCTGGACAAGGTCTGTTTTTGATGAAATTGGATCCAAACACACACTACAGTCTCTGGGACAGATGGGGAAGAAATTAGGAAGAGTTACAGGAAAAAAGAAGATAAATACAAAAAGCACAACCACCTGGAACAGAGATAAGCCAAAGCCAAATATATTTGTCACATGATCACTCTGCACTGCTGAAGCTCAACCTACACAACTGAGGCCAGGTTTGATTTCCTTTAACTCCTAATCTTTTTTTTTTTTTTTTGCTTTTGGGTGAAATTTTTCTCATTCTTAGAATTTCACACCATACATTAGTGAGGTCAAATCTAAAACAGGAGTGCACCTCATGTCCTATCTCACTCCAAAGCTGAGATCCTCCCACTTCCACTGGTAGAGGGACATGTGTATGATGTATGACAAGAGCCTATGCTGGAGGAAAAACACACTGAAACTCTGTAATTGTCAATCAGAACTTCCCATACATTGGTGAAAAAACCCAGAACAAAAGAATCTTGACCACTGTTGATATTCTGTATGGTATACTTGGATCTGGAGAGCATCATGATAATGGTACTTCAAAATGAATTAATTTGAATTAAGTTATTTATTCAATGGCCCATTCTAACTGGGAATAAGATGCAATTGAAAGGGATCCGTTGCTACTGAGAGCCTGGGCCTGCCCACATGACCTGGGAGGAGCTTGTAGTGTGTTATTGTGATGTACTCCAAATCCAAGTATACCACACTGAAGGTCAATGAAGGTCAGAATTCTTTTGTTCTGGTTGGCATTTTCAGTGTTTCAGTGTATCCACACAGGCTCTTTTCAAATGCTACATGGACATGTCCTTCTTCTAGTACAATAGGGAGGATCTCCCATTGCATTGCCATAAGAAAGCCAACCTTGTCTTCATAGGAAATAGCACTGCATTGACTTTCAAGAGAGAAGTCCAAAACTATTACTTGGTCGATAGACGTAGTTTAACTCCGCTTTTGTTACAGAGAAAAGTGACACTAAGGAGACAAGAGCCTCCTACTCTGACAATGCAAATGTCCAAACATGTTTACTCACTGACTGTCTCAAACGAAACACTTTAATAATTAATGTAATGGTGTACACATTTTTCCCAACCAGCAGCTCCAAAAAGCTCTAAGATTTTGTTTTTCCATTACAAGCAGGTGTACAGAGGTGCACATACTGTTCTCCTGATGTACAAGGAAAATTGGTAGCTAATACGCTTTCACCATTCATGACACTTTCATGATTTGCAGCCAGATAAATGTACAAAAGATATCAGATGCTTTGTGGAGCATCTGAAGCAGAAGGAACAAATGGCTCAACAGTGATTTTTGGACAACTTCCCTTCGTTCATTAAGTCAAAGCTTCCATCAAGTTTCACATCCTTCATATGTCAGTACTCTACTGCTGTAGAGTTTGGTGCAGTTGTTTTGGATTTTTTGATGTGAGTTTTCTAAATCCTCCAAATTACCAACCTACAGAATACCAACCCCTTTACCAACCTACAGAATACTTTTAAAGGAAGCATAAATTGATCATTATTGATATTTAAACCAGTCAGATTTAAATATCACACTAAGATAAGACCTAACAATAAATACTATTGTGTTTGCTTTGTTCTACCTCAGTCCATCAGGAACCCATCTCATGGAACACCATGCAAGGTGGGACCCTGGATGGGACACTGGTCCATTACCTGGACACAAGTTCAGACAATCATTACAGTGTTGCAAGTCCACCAATCAGCTGGATTTAGAGAGTAGGAGGAAATGGACAACCCCAACTCTGCCAACAGCCAAGAACCCAAACTCAAGAATTAAATGAGGAACCTGCAGATGTGAAATGGTTATAAAACCACGAGTGCCTTATGATGACTGGTACTGAGGGTGTCTTGAGCCTTCTCCAGCCACCTGATCTGTCCATTCTCTCCACCTATTTCTATACATTTCTTTCAACCTTCCGTCAGGAGAACAGAGGTCAAAGACAAATACTGATTGTTCTCAGGATAGTAGTACTGGAGTTCACACATAGATTGTAATATAATTATTGGTATATGCCACTCATTGTTTCATCCCACCTCCTCTTCAGCTAGCTTCTAGAAATTGCTTAGCCATAAGCCATGGCAAATTTTTCACCACTTTGAGCAGAAATCCATGGCGATTACGAGGGCAATCGATGGCCTGAGTCTCCAGCTCAGCAGTGCTGCTAAGCCCATCAATGATCAGCACAGGGAAGGAGGAGGGGAATGGACTGGAACGAGGGAATGAGAAAGAAGACAGACAGAGAATAAATAAGAGGTAGCTTGATTTCCCCTCCCTACAGCATCGGTAGTGACCTGCAGTGAGCCTCGTAACTTCCCGTGTGAGGGGGTTCTGGTGAAATCAGTTCTCGGAGAATGTGAGAGGTAATGTCCTCAATCATGGATGGAGTGTGGAGACAGCTGTGATGTGCAGGAGGCAACAGAGAGGAATACAACATGCCAGGGGAAGCAAAAAAAAAAAAACAAGTAACGGACCCATCCATTCTAGGCAAACATCTGCTGCAGAAACAGTAAGAGGTAAGGAGAGAAGAAAGATTAAGGGAAGCAGCAAGACGTTCCTCCAGCTCCTACTGCCTGGGTGTGAGTGACACACTGTGGCTGAAGCTTCAAAGGGAAAGCAAATTACACCCCCAGTTTTTGCTTGGATCACACACGACGTCGGTCTGATCACAGCACAAATATGTCCAAGTCCAAGCGGTTATCTCAGCTGAACTCACAGCACATCCAATCGAGTTTAAGCCTTTAAAAGCAGGAGAGTGTAGAAGGAATACGATTTTTGTTCTATGAAGTCAGACAGATGTCTAAAGTTAACAGACTTATATCACAAGGCATTGTGTGTTTCCAAAATGCTTTCATTTCATTCCATTTCGATGGACTTCACGTCATTCTTTTCCACTTACTTTTCCAGGCTTTGTTTTGTGAAGTACACACAAATGCTGAAATGGAAACTACCACACAGATGAGTACGAGGGCCAGCACTCACTATATTGATGACAATTTGTTTTCTTCAGAACAAATTTTTAGTCACGCACTCATTCTGTTCAAATAAGAGACCATATGATAAAGCAAGTTTGTCACTAGGACAGAAAATGTACGTATGGTACAAAAAAGCACAATCTGTTGCTGATTGAGGATCGTTTTTGGAAAGTCCAACCAGTGTCCATTTGTTTCTGGAACTAAGTTATTTACATCAGATGCAGCTGTGCCTGCATTAACGCCTCCGCCATGCCATCGCAGAGGACTACGCTGACGACATCCGTCATCCTCACTAGACATATAGTCCTGAGCTCGCCTCATCAGGCATTTCTGTCTGTATCTATCTCTTTCTTTCCGTCTTTCTCCCCCCCTCCTCTGTCATGCCATGAATACAAATGTGCTTTAAAACCCAAGACATCATCGTTCCCCCCTTTCCCCTCTCCAGCCCTCCCTCTCTCTCATCCATCCATCCGTCCCTCCGTCCCTCCCTCCATCGTTGTGTGATAGGCATTGTTAACTGAATTTGAATCATCTCGGCAAACACACAACACCTCTCCGATTCGAAAAGTTATTAGCCCGGAGAATGCGCGGGATTAATTCAGAAACCCGCATGCGAGCACACAAGGCGGCTTTTTGAATGAAGAGAAATAGACTCTCTCTCTCACTCTTTTTCCTTTCTCACCTTCTTCATTATTTTGGCGATTGAATACCTCTGCCTACCCACCAAGATCTGCCTATGCCTTGAGATAATGAAACAATTATGACTGTGCGCCGGCATATCCCGGCATTAACTAAACTGTCATCTAACTAAATGCGTTTTATGTTTGCTGTGGGTTATTAAGCATCACTGTAACATGGCCATAATTTATGCATTGGATATTTGACAAGTGTGAAGAATAAACGCGTTTATCTTCTCTGGAGCACTTTCCGTACAAGAACATTCCTCCTTTTTGAGGATCAAATCCCTCACTTCTTCCTTCCTGCTCCTGTTAGCAGCAGATCTCTGGGGCGTCTTGTCCTCCATTATTTACTTATGTCTCACTTGCTCTCTAATTTTGTTCTGTTTGTCTTAAACTGTGATTAGAAGGAGGAGCAGGGGGGAGTGTGTCATGAGGCTACTGAAGCCTTGTTAGTTGTCTGTATTGAGTCACACCACTGGAATTCAGACTAATCATGGACACATTTTGTACGAGGGCGGTATATAGTGTTTCATGGACAATTCATTAAAAAAAAAAAAACTATTTTTAAAAAAGAGTGCTACTGTTAGACATCTTATACCACTCATATGTTCATTAATAACATTATTAGCATATTATTATTACTGCATTGTATATTGCTACATATTAAGATTGCCTACTATTCTGTAAAGTACTTCCTTAAAGACTCCAGTAATACTCAATAATACTGTATACTCTCCTTCTGACCTTTTCTGCGTACTAATACAGATTATTACAATGATGCGGAACACACATTTAAAGTCAACTCCTTAAGAGTGTATGGCTAATGCTTTTTTTTTTTACCAAAATGATTTTATTTATTGGACCACATGAATGCCAGAGAAGTCCATTTGATCTCATCTTGCTAGAAGTAGCATTTGGGATTGGCAGCATTTTTGGCCCAGGGTTCGTTCCCATTCAGCTGGTCCCAGCATCTTTTCCTAAAGAGTCTCTGCCAAACCCTAGACAGCCCGCAACTTGTCCCCTTAGTAAACAAGTAAGCACTCACGACAGATACAGGAAAACAAAGGCCACCATTACAAAAGCAAAGGGTTTGGTTAATGCATCAGCATATCAGAGTCTTTTAAAAGCTTATTGCTTTAATTAGAGCTTCATACTCATGTAGCCAGAGATCACACAAATGCCTAAGCCTGAAGCGGAAACATCTCTTGATTTGGGCACAAAGGTCAAATGTTATGGATACTGGACACCCTCGAATTCCATTAAAGAGACTCGACTTCGTCTCATGTCGTGCAGAGTTAGTCTTAAAAGCTTTTGGAGTCATCTCTGGGTTCTGTGTGGGGCTAAAGAAAAGAATTTGCAGCTAGAAGCTTGCGTTTGACCGGAAAACCCTTTCAGTCAGTGTGTGATACATTTAAACTTCACTCATAATGAAGCTTAAAACTTTATTTATATCATTTAAAGCCATGCTAGAGGATTATTGAGCCAATTATTGCGTCCAAGTTGCTCCTTCCAACAATCACAGAGGCCAAATAGCTGCCCAAAAGATCCTGTAGTGTGATGGGTTTATTGTATGGACATTATCTTATTGCTCCTGACTGGATCAGATCCTCACCGATTTCAAATCGTAAAGATCAAACATGCTTTATATTTACAACTTGAAATCCTGTAGTGTGAAAGAACCAACAATTAAAAATCCTGTAGTGTGACAGGAACAATGGCAAAAGCTATTATGGCAAGAGCTCGTAAACCAGGACGCATCACCAACCATATGTAATTAAAAAAATGCAGGACACACTGCAAAATTTATAACCCATGCTGATACTGCCTTCTCAGCCACGACTATATCCATCATTTTTTTTCTCGTGTTTTGCTTTTCAGCGCTAAACATAGTTTGTCATGTTTGATCTGGCAATCGTCCTTGTGATCCCCACTCTGAAATCGTCAAGTGGGCCATGCATCTTGAACTGAATCCAATAGTGTGCAATCAAATAAGTAACAATTGGTTAAAATCTGCTGTTACGTCTGTGGTCACTCACGTTTTTATAATCAGTTAAGATTTTAAAATCCTGTAGTGTGCAGGAGGCTTAAGGATTTCAGCAGGAGTTAGTTGTTTTGAAACTCAAAATTAGCATTTATTCAGCAAATACCTACAGTGTCCATGTCTGCACCCAAATCAGATGAATGAGTGCTACAACATCTGAGTGCCTAAACTGACAGGCAGTTAGAGAAACCATGTGATACTCATTGGATTGATTTTGGTGGTCCGTACTATTTTATGAATCCTTGGATGCCACAGGTGAACAGATATTTTATTTATAATTGCCAGACAGTTAATGCTACAAAAAAATTATATATACAAAGATGGACCCAATTCCTATGTCTTTTAACAATTGGTGCTGCACGTTTACCCATAAGAACCCCAGACATTACACTCTGCAACAAGAGTGGGGTCAGTGGATGCTGAGGTGCATAGTGCACCAACTTTCTGCAGAGTCAATCACTACAGACCTCCAAACATGATTAGATTCAGATTAGCTCAAGAACAGTGCATATAGAATTCCATGGAATGGGTTTCCACGGCCAAGCAGCTGCATCCAAGCCTTACATCACCAAGCACAAATGCAAAGTATCGGATGCAGTTGTGTAAAGCACGCTGACATTGGACTCTAGAGCAGTGGAGACGTGTTCTCTGAAGTGAAGAATCACGCTTTTCCGTCTGATGGACGAGTCTGGGTTTGGCGGTTGCCAGGATAACGGTACTTGTCTGACTGCATTGTGCCAAATATAAAGGTTGGTGGAGGGGGGATTATGGTGTGGGGTTGTTTTTCAGGAGTTAGACTCCAGTGAAAGGAACTCTTAAAGCTTCAGCATACCATGAGATTTTGGACAGTTTCATGCTCCCAACTTTGTGGGAACAGTTTGGGGACGGCCCCTTCCTGTTCCAACATGACTGCACACCAGTGCACAAAGCAAGGTTCATAAAGACATGGATGAGTGAGCTTGGTGTTGAAGAACTTGACTGGCCTGCACAGAGTCCTGACAGAAAACCTTTGGGATGAATTAGAGTAGAGACTCAGAGCCAGACCTTCTCGTCCAACATTAGTGTCTGACCTCACAAATGTCTGGAAGGATGGTTAAAATTTCCCATAAACACACTCCTAAACCTTGTGGAAATCCTTCCCAGAAGAGTTGAAGCTGTTACAGTTGCAAAGGGCCAACATCATATTAAACCCTATGGATTAAGAATGGTATGTCACTCAAGATCATATGTGTGTGAAGGCAGGTGAGTGAATACTTTTGGCAAAAACAAAAAAAAAATGAAATTGCTGATTTTTCCTGTGCTTTTTCTGAATCCTGGCAAAGCTGGTTAGTCATATTGCATAACTGCATGGGTTGAAATGAGGAGTCCTGTCCACACATAATTGGATACACATGTTTGTTAAAAAAGTATTGTTATTCATGATAAAGTGCTCAGTGCAAGTGAACAGTCACAAAGAGAAAAGCTCAGGACACACCATAGGCAGGTTTATCATATGCCTTCACTTTTAGCACTACTTCTACCACTACTTCACTTTTAGCACTACTGCATGCTATTTTGATAATTTAATATTTGTCAATTTAAGAAGCTCCTGAACAATATATTATTCTTCCTTTTGTCTTCTGTGGCGCTCTGCTTCTGATTGATAATGTCTTTTGGGTTCACTCACTTGAGTGTGTGTGAGTGTTGTGTTTCTAATGACAGGCTAGAGATGACAAGTTGATGGGTGAACCTTTCAGACAGTCAGAATGTGTGTGTGTGTGTGTGTGTGTGTGTGTGTGTGTGTGTGTGTGTGTGTGTGTGTGTAAGAGAAAGAGAGAGAGAAAGGAAGACAGAGAGAGAGACAGGGATGGAGGGAACCACTGCAGGTTTTCGGAACAGCTGGTGGAGTGAAAGCAAACTGCAACCGCCATGCTGGGTACAGACAGAGAGCCCCCCAGGCGGAATAGAACCACCCCCCACCCCAGAACACACGAACACAGTCGTTCACACACACACACACACACACACTGCCACAATCACTGCCACAATCACTACAATTCACCTGCTGCCATGAGCGACAAATCTGCCACACGAGGAGAAAGAAGCAACACCACAGCCACACACCAGGTCCATATCTTTAAAATCTCATCCACCATACATAAACACACACACAACACGCACACACACACACACACCAGTGGTACTCCTGATGTCGGTGAGAAAGGAGATATGTGTACTGTTGGCATAGTGAGCCAATAGACTATCCAATGACACATTCCAAACTATCCCTCTTTCCATCTCTCTTTCACACACACACACATTCTAATGACTCTAAGAATAACATCCCCGTAGCTGGTGTGTAATAGTAGGTGAACAAACACACACACACACTTTAACTTGAGTCCCCTTTAAAGTCTCCCTCTCCTCATCCCAACACCCCCTCATCCCTCCACCCCCAAAAGAAAAAAAAGAAAAGAAAAGAAAAAGAGAGCTGGCATTGAAGAAAAAGACACAGCCTACTCACCCTCTCTCTCTCTCTCTCACTCGCACTCTCTCTCTCTGTCTTTCAGCCTGCTGCGAGACTGCAGCTTCTCCTCCTCTTTCTCTCGCTTCGCTCTCTTTCTTTTCGGGCCCCCTCTCACACGCAGAGCCGACACAAAAAGGTGAACAGGACCGTTCGGGTTCTCATCGTTTGTCTCCTCAGCTATTTCTCCCCAAGCTTTTGTCCCCCTCCCCTTTGTCCACACCGGCCCAGAGGAGAAGAAGAAGAAGAAGAAGAAGAAGTAGAAGAAGTAGAAGGGAAAAAAGTGCATGCACACATCCACACAAAGGGCTTCTCTTCCCTGCAATCCTCAGTCCCCTTCAGCATCTAGAGGCTAGGACAACATCAAAGCAACTTGGGGGGAACACTTGAGGGGCCTATTGTCTCCGGTCTGATCTGTTTTTCTTGCCGCCGTCCCCCCCTGTCATTTTGCCTGCACTTGGTACAGTCCAGGCATTCACGCCAAGTAGCTTTCACACATGCAGGGGGAGGCTTGTCTCAGGCAATTGCTGACAAGCTACAAACAAGGCAGCCAACCCCCCCCTTCCCAACACACACACACACACACGTACTGTCTCACTCTCTTATGGACATATGTACCCACACTACACACACATATGCACACACACACAGGGACACTCCTTTTTGAGTGCATAAAGACACCCGTTCAAACCACCATTCAGCTTTCAGTTGCTTTCTCTGTGTGCAATCCTTAAAGTCTGATGTGTTAACACACGGGGCTTTGGGGTCACCACTGCTCTCACTTTCTCCCTGCTCGTCTCCCTCTCTCACAGTTTTCTCAGAGAAGGAGGAAAAAAATGGAGAAGACAGGGGGGCGGGAGGAAAAGAGGAAAAGTGAGAACAGGAGGGGGGTTGGGTGGGACGGTATCCATCCTCTCATATGGGTTTTCCAGCTCAATCCTGGAGAAATGGAGAGGGAGAGAAAAAAAAGAGGGGGTGGACATGGGGCTTGGGGGGGATTTTAGGAACAATGGTCTACAGACCCCAATATGAGAGATGAATGTGGAACGTCTGGCCTAACTTTTAAGTTCTGACCCATTCAAATGTGAAATGTAGTTTAACCTTTAAGCAGTTATTTCCGGAGAGATGTGATATTGACATCTAATTATTGTTATCTAATATAGAGTATTTTGCCCATCCATGTTGCAATTAGGAGGCATGAAACCTGACAGCTATGCTAGTAAGCCGTGAGAGTTAAAGAGTGAGAAAGAGACGAAGGAACAACGGATGACAGCTGGAAGGTGTAGGCACATGTGTGACAGTCAGATGAAGCAGCAAGCAGATGTTGCAAACAGACTTTTATCATACCACAAGCAAGTCTCTACCCTGCATTTTGCCTTGAAATAGGTCAAAGGCAAACCTGAAGTGTTTGATTAAGTCGAGATGGAAAAGGGCGAGGGTTGATCATGAACATATTAATATTACTCAAGATTCCTTGTTCATTAGGAAGGATGAGTTCTGATTGTTGACACATTAAGGTTATTTGAGCCAAAGATCTGAGATTACTGCTTATCACGTGACCTTACACTTATGTGAACAAAGCTGAATGGATGATTGGATGATGAAGCAACCTTCTTGCTGTTGCATTAACTTCCTTTTTTTATCCCATGTGCTGTGCAGCACCTGCATTCAATTACAACCCCAATTCCAATGAAGTTTGGACGTTGTGTAAAACATAAATAAAAACAGAATACGATGATTTGCAAATCCCTTTCAACCCGTATTCAATTGAATACACTCCAAAGACAAGATATTTAATGTTCAAACTGATCAACTTTATTGTGTTTTTGCAAATATTCACTTATTTTGAATTTGATGCCTGCAACATGTTCCAAAACAGTTGGGACAGGGGCAACAAAAGACTGGGAAAGTTGAGGAATGCTCAAAAAATACCTGTTTGGAACATTCCACAGGTGAACAGGTTAATTGGAAACAGGTTAGTGTCATGATTGGGTATAAAAGGAGTATCCCTGAATATCCCAGTTGTTCACAAGGAAGGATGGGGTGGGGTTCACAACTTTGTGAACAACTGTGTGAGCAAACAGTCCAACAATTGAAGAACAATGTTTCCCAATGTGCAATTGCAAGGCATGTAGGGATTTCATCATCTACGGTCCATAATATCATCAAAAGATTCAGAGAATCTGGAGAAATCTCAGCAAGTGAGTGGCAAGGCCAAAAACCAACATTGAATGCCTGTGACCTTCGATCCCTCAGGCGGCCCTGCATACACATAAAAACCAACATCATACTGTAACAGATATTACCACATGGGCTCAGGAACACTTCAGAAAATCATTGTCAGTGAACACAGTTTGTCACTCCAAGTGTAAGTTAAAACTCTACCATGTAAAGCCAATGCCATATATCAACAACACCCAGAAATGCCACTGGCTTCTCTGGGTCCAAGCTCACCTGAGATGGACTGATGCAAAGTGGAAAAGTGTCCTGTGGTCTGAAGAGTCCACATTTCAAATTTTTTTTGGAAATCATGGACGTCGTGTCCTCCGGGCCAAAGAGGAAAAGGACTGTCCGGATTGTTATCAGCACAAAGTTCAAAAGCCAGCATCTCTGATGGTATGGGGG
>JANCOA010000031.1:4752604-4778108 GCA_024363135.1 Leptodoras oyakawai
TGTAAATAGTCATGAAAATAAAGAAAACGCATTGAATGAGAAGGTGTGTCCAAACTTTTGGCCTGTACTGTACATACCTGTTGATGGCATCCACCATTCATAAATATACTCGTGCGTAGGTTCCTTCAGAGAACATTCAGAGCTAAAGATTATGTATTTACACACCACTGTGGGTGCAGACTGATTGCTATATTGATGAGTTGTGATACAGTGGGGTCTGTGTAGTTCTTTAGGTCGCTGTTTCAAATTCACTTTTCCAAAAGACCGTTTTCACTGTTTTTATGTGGATTAGAAAATACTGACATCTTGATGTCCACATTTTACAACAATTAATCCCCAAAAATGGCTTTTAATTTTTTTTTTTTGTAGGTGGGTAAACTTTCCAATGTATCGAAGTGTTTTATTATTTAATTTTTTATTATAGTGTGATTTCTCCCTATACTCAATAGTACAGTGTGTAATACTAACTGTGTGAAAGCTGTGTGTAAATGGCAGGGGAAAACAGAGTTGCTCGCTTTGTCTTCCTTTTGTTTTCTACTCCAGAAGCCATTTGATTTACAGTAGTTCCTGCTGAAATCGCTTCATCCAATGGCAGCAATGCAGATGTATGACATCACCTCACAGCCCCTCCGCGCCACGGCAGGGTGTGTCGTCCTGAGGAGCCTTCTGCAAGGCTGAGATATGAGATTGCGCAAAGTGTGTAGTCTGACTGTAACTGCTGAGCTGAGCTGAGACTAGTACGTTTTTATAGCGTTGGTTTAAAGCGCTGGGGTTAATAGTGTTGTCCCCAGCAAAGCTTCATTAAAATTAGAAGAAAATGCAACAGGGGGGAGAAGTAGGTCAGACACTCAAAGACAAGGCACACACACACACGCTGCCATTAGCAAAGCCGTGACAAGAGCCGGCTTAGCCACGAGTGTGACAGTGTCGCTCACACTGCACTGTTTGACAGAGCTGTGTGTGTGTGTGAGAGGGAGAGAAATACTAGAGCTGTGTATAATGGCTACAGAATGCTTTCTGTGTGTTGTCAAGCTCTTCTGCTATCCAGCAGCTCTTCATAGACACCTCACACTGATTTCCTGGAGTAGTGTAATTGCCTTACACCTGCATTAATATAATCCTAAATTTAAACCAATCCTCTCGATGTCTGTAGATCTGTATAGTCCCAAGCAGATAAAGTAAATAAACCTCGCTGTTTAATAAAGGTATCAGAAATGGTGCCGTATAAAAGGAGGAAGAGTTGCTGATGTGTTTCAGTGTGTTGTTTTTTTACATACAGCTTTAGTAAAAGTTGCTATTGATACTCTTCATCGGTTTTGTGATGTTCCTATAACCGTTTATTCTTTTGTTTGGTTTCTCTGTTGTGAAAGTTTCAGACATCTCCGAAAACTTGGCCAGCAATCTGAAGGTGTTTTTCTTTCCTGCCTTAATAATCTTAACGTATCCCAGCGCGCACGAGAGACGAGACGCTTTATGCAACATTTAGCAGTGCTTACAGGATTACCAAAGGGAAATTTGATACTCAGTGACAGACCACCAGGATTTATTCGACATAAGAGAACCCCAAAGCACCAGTTCGAGTTTTCTCGCGCAGCACGTTGAAGTTTAAGGAAGAGAAAATTGCACTCGGAGCCGTACGGTCACTATCGTTTTTGCTGAACAGGTCGTAATGGGCCCCAGATGACTCAGAGTGAGCGTTACGCTGGGCGGGACTCTTGTCTGTATGGAGCAAGGCTGAGGAGTTGTGCAAAACGTGCACATTTTGTTTCGTATTAAAACGCTGCATGTTCCTCTGTGTAATTGAGTGCACTAGCAGGAGAAAGTACCGTGTCAGCAGTTTTGGTCTCGTGGTCGTTTGCGTGCTGTGAGAAACACCGCACTGGCAGTTCTCAAATCTGGAGGAATATGGACAGGATTAGAGCGTGCATTCTTTCAGACCGGGTTTTAACGAGGTACTGCTGGGGGAGAGAGAGAGAGAGAGAGAGAGGGAGAGAAAGAGAGGAGTAGGGCTTACGTGGAAAGGGAGAGTAGAAGAGCATATGGCTCTGATTGGAATACTTTGGTCTGTGTACCCTGGGGTGTTGGGGTGGGAGGGTGTATGAGAGGGTGAGTAACAGTGGGTGGATATACATGCACTGTGGCAGCGTTTACACAGCTGGAAGATAACTGCTAACAGCTCTGGATTCTTTCCTATTATTCTCTTTCTCTCTACCTTTTGTTTACCGTCTCCATGTCCTCCTTGCTTTTTTTTGTCTGTCTTGTCACCTCTCTCTCTCTGTCTTCTTTTTTTAGAAGAAGAGGAAATGTTGCCAAGCCAGTTCAGAAAGGGTTTACTAGCACTTCACCGAAGCGCCCTCACCATGATTTCACACTCCGAAAAGCACTGGGATGAACAGATATCCGTTACACGAGAAGTAACGTAAAGCGAATGCCGAGTACCATATATTTCGTCGCGTTTATATTTTAAGCAGTTCAACACCTACGCATTGTGCTTTCATCAGCATCAGGTGGTGATTGGCTCATTAAAAAAATCCCAGACTGAGCTGTCTGGATTTTGTCTTTTTGGCGCCAACGGGCAACATCGCTGTCGTTTCTGAATCTCTAGGCTTTCCAGACATGCATTCTGTTTTTGTCTGCTCATTAGATGTAAGATGGGCATGTCTAATATCGATTTTTCCTTGCTCTCGATTTTCCATTTTAAGAAATAACAGTAAACGCTTTCAGGACCAGTAACCAAAAAAAAACACAGGAACACAAGCATTGCATCCATCAGGTCGGGGGTGTGAGTAGTATTAGGAGCTGGACAGTCAGGAACTGCTTGCTGGCAGTGCCAGTTGTCTAACACAGGGGATTTTTAGGTGATTCTGCAGTAACATGCAGTATAAAGAGCCACAGCAATACATTTTCAGTATAGTTCTTTTACAAATCGATTGTTTAATGACCACATGGGCAGATCATGCCAGATGATATTAACCATCATATAGTCTAGGTGAAGTTTCTCTTATTTTATTACTGTAAGTTATTAACATCCAGCTGTTAGCAGGGAAGTAGCTTTGAGCTGTTTAATGTGTGTTTTAATAGAGAGAAGTATTCTTGTCCCTTCTGTATGATGATGTTTCAAGTCTCCATGGCTCAACGTTGTGCAGTGATTTGATTCTATATGCTTATGTATTTCCTTTAGAAACTGGAACTGGGCAGTGTGCCTGTCTGTTTGACTGATTTACAGGACAGCCACTAGTGCTTGAGATACCCCCCAACGCCACCTAATAGGAACAAAACAAAAAGAGTAGTCTGGTTGGAAAAGAGAGTAGACTACAGGAAGGGGCGGGGCATACCCGATCTAGAGAGCATTTCATTAGACGATTACAAGACTAGTACAAAATGAGTTATAAAAATGTAATCAGATTATAATGTTAAACCAAAGACATTTAGGGGGATACTTTTTACTGTCATACTGGTGTCCATGAAGTTCTAAGCCATACGTGCAGGAAGCTCTGACATACAAGTTCTGATTTAATCTACGGTGAATAGTCATCGACCTTTACAGTAACGTATTGACTTCTGTTCCTGCGTGAGGTCTCCTGACGAATTCCCAGGACTGTTTTTAGGAATTTATTTGAGCCTACAATAAGGATGTTGGGTGGATTAGAAAAACTAAAACATGCTCTCAAATCTCACACACACCCCCACACAGACTCTGAGACAGTAGAAAGCAGTGTGTTGAGTAAAAGGTTTACGCTGAACGGTAAATAGCAGTTATAGACGGAGAGAAGACCAGATTTGTGTGTTTGTATTCATTTTGTAACGTAAGCGGTAATTTCCTAAAGAGGTAAAGTCACCTTGTCTCTTCATCCGACAGAGAAACAAAATGGAGTCACGTCTGAAAACGCTGCTCACCAACCAGACAGAGTGGCTGTTCAGTGTATGGAAATCAGAAGAGTGATATTTCTGGTTGTGTGTGTTACAGGAGTGTTACAGGGTGCAGCTAAGTGACTGAATCATGGCTCAGTTTCCCACGCCCTTTGGAGGTGAGTGCTGTTACACACCCAGGACCTGTGTGTGTGTGTGTGTGTGTGTGTGTATGCGTTTGTGAGAAAGTGTATATGATTGTATGCATCCTTTAGTTTATATAAAGTGTGTATGTGCATCTGTGTTTTCTTTCATACTCTCTCTTTCTCTCTCTCCTCCCGTGTGTGTGTGTGTGTGTGTGTGTGTGTGTGTGTGTGTGTGTGGGGTAGGGGGGCTTGACACGTGGGTTATCTCTGTGGACGAGAGAGCCAAACATGATCAGCAGTTCCATAGCCTGGCCCCCACACCTGCTGGCTTCATCACAGGTCTGTACTCTCACACACACACACACACACACACACACACGTGCTCATACACACTTGTTAGTTACCTAGAGCATTGCTTCCTGACCAGTCTTGCCTCTATTGGTCCATTAACCATAAATTTCTTTCGATTAAATTTAATTTCTTTTACAGAATGACTAGTGCAGTAATCGATTTTGTCCTCCGGTGCTTATGAAGAAACAAATGAACTCACTACAGACACTAAAAAGCTATTTAAACATTAGCTCAAACAAAAGATTGCATCTGACATGCAGAACGCAGCTGTTCATGCACTTACTCTATGGCCGCAGCGCAAAGCATATAATCCGATACAGATCAATAACCTCGGTTAATATTCATATCAAACATCAGAACGATGAACGACGTATCTCAGTGTGCCGGAAACTCTCTAGAGAAGATTCTGGTCATTCTCACCTGATCTCATCCTAAATGAGTGTAAACTTTAGAAGCTGTTGTGTGTGAATGTCCCAGGAGATTAACACGTTTCTGAAACCTGCCTGCCTGGCACCAACAACCACATCACGGTCAAAGTCCATTTTTCCGGCATTCGGAAGTTTCATGTGAACATTAACTAAATCTTGTGACCTGTATCTGCAGGATTTTATAAATTGTACTGCTGTGACATGACTGGCTGATTGAAGAATTGTACGAACGACACCATAATAAAGTGTCCAATTGTCATAGATCAAACTGCAAAAGCTTTGTAAAATGAAAGTGCACTATTGTATATTTTTTTGGAAGTGGAAAATGTACATATAGCCCAAAATTGGCATTTAAAGCAAACCCTCCTTAGCAGAATCAAGTCCATTTATTACAGCAGTCGAGAGTTCATCCTGAAGTATTTCCCTAACATCATTTCACAGCATACCCCTTTACCACACCTATCAGTTTTCCGCTCATAATAAAAATGAATATCCTGGCTGTTAATCTGTCAAGAACACACAGCTTCCTGTTCATCAGTACACAGAGTCCTTATATACTTCTGTAGAAACGGCTTCCATTTTGCCGAATCCTGTTAACCCGCTGTTTTACGAGGAAAACAGGGTCTCGGGCCAGCTCGGCTTTCCTGTTTTCTGTTTTAAGTACAGTGCACACCTCACATTTGCACATTTGCAAAACGTTATGTAAAACACGATGCAAATTCTCGTTTTGTTATAGTGTTAACAGACTGTGATGGAGTACTTGAAGACAAGCTTTCTAGTTTAAGATAGTGTTGCTGACTGAAGTATCCAGATTTTCTTCATTTATTAATGACTCGGGCCTGATTTACCGTTCATCACAGATGGCTCTTAAATTGGTAAATAGTTCCTTTAAAACGTAGCAGATTTTAACTGCTCTGACATGAAGAATATATTCATGTCATACTTTTACTTCATTATTCGTATTTCCACTGCTGCTAATTATGTCACCTCTTCTACGGTTACAATAACTGGCTCACTGCCAAATCACGTGTAATTATGAGTCTCATGTTACACAGTGATAGTAGATTGTTGGAGTAAGCACTGCTAACTGAGCAGATTTTAGCTGAAGTCGAGGTTGTTGACCTGACGGTGATCCCCAGTGCAGGATAGATCTTCTTTGTGTTGGCTTGAGAGGGAGCTGTATGGCTGCCGGCCCACAAACCACCACGCCAAGAGAGGGTAGAAGCTGTTTTTAGCTTTCGTACGGGTATAAAGGCGCTCTGTGTGTTCGTGTGGGAAAGAGCAGACGGATGGAGGTCGAGGACACATCCTGTTGCAGTCGGTTGGAGAGTTTGTCTGTCTGTGTGTCATGACCATGAGCTCACATATACACATACACACCCAGTTCATTTGTCTTGATTTACAAGTGTTATAGTCAGTCCTGAAAACAGCACATCTCCCTTCACACCCATGCATACACACACTTGTGTTTTATATATATACAGTGTTCATAAAAGGTCTACACAGCCCAGTTATAGTGGCAGGTTTTTGCGATGATATATAAGACTTTCCTGTCATCTTATGGATAACATCTAACCAAGAGCTTACAGAACAGGTATAGAATCTCATTATTGAGGAATATCAATCAGGAAAGGGTTGCAAAATCTTTCCAATACTGTGGATATGCAATGGTATTGGATTCCAAAGCAGTGGATTAACATAACACTGTAAAGGCAGTAACAACAGTGAAATTATTCAGAACAGGACGTCTGTCTAAAATTGTTGTTCAGAGATGCTGCCAAGAGGCCTACAGCAAGATTGAAAGCATTTCTGGCAATTACTGGTTGCTCTGTTCGTGTCAAAAAAATCTTCTGAATTTTTTCCTCTCTGGACTGTGGGGTAGGGTGGCAAGATGGAAGTAAAGTAAAGTAAAGTTTGTATTTAAAAGAATCCAGTTCTCCAGAATCAAGAATCCAGGCACATCACCAAAATAACACCATACCCATGGTGAAGCATGGAGGAGGCAGCATCATGCTTTGCGACTGCTTTTTTTCAGCTAGAACTGGTCTTCGAGCTGAAAATCTTAAAGCTGCTGCTAACAAATTAAAGCTGAAGAGGACTTCACCTTTCAGCATGACAGTGACCCAAAGCACACCTCAAAATCAACAAAGAAATAGCTTCAATAAAAATCCACTGCGGCCCAGCCGGAGTCTAGATGTAAATTCAGGGGTGACCTGAAACGGGCTGTGCCAATCTGACAGCGTCAGAATTCAAACTGAATGATTCTTCCCTAACAAAAGATCGAATGCTGTAATAAAATCTAAAGGTGCTTCATCTGAGTACTAGTTTAGTGTGATACTGATATTTTCATGTCCGCTGCATGTGACAATATCTCACATCATCAGAGTTTTGACCTGGAACTCACCCTCAGGACACTCGACTCATAGCTATGGAGATGCTAAAGGAGCTTTGTTCCGCCAGCTAAGAACATTTCCTCTCTCTGTGTCTTTCCATCATGAATATGAAATGTAAAAATCTTACCAGAGTGCCAGCTAACAAAGCGTTTTCTATAACAGCAGCTTGTACAGTAGTGCTGTCAAGGTTTTTATTAGTATACATGATCTTTTCCATAGCAACGTATTTACAGGGACATGCCCTATATGTTTAATGATTAAAAATGTATCATTTAACAAAAAAACAAACAGAAAGTTTAATCGTGGACATTGATTATTTAAATGTAACTTAAAAGTGTGCTGTGGAATTAATACAGTAGTAATCATTGGTGAGTTGCTGTGTTATAAGAGGAATAAAACATAGGCTTAAGGTATGTGACTGTAACTCTGCTTCGTGACTGGCAGCATTACACCACTTTATTATTTTCCTATAACTGCGCACACAGTTGAGTTTAATTCTTAAATTGTAGTATGACTGACTTAAAATGAATACAGGCTGCATATAAAACCTGAGTATTTCTGAGATAAAGTGGTGAAATAGATCTTTAAGTGTAGGAGCTGATCACAGGAACAGTGGTTTTGGAAAGAAGATTTTTCCCAATTTGTTGTTGTATTACTGAGAAATTAAAATCTATGAAAATCTCCATAATATTTGAAGCAGAATGTGTTATTTTTACATTAAGCATGCACTTGAGCTTATGTCACCTGAAGTCACCAGGTTTATGAGAATATTCTGAGTGAAAGTTTCACTCTTAGGGTGTTGACTTTATGGATTTCTGATCGTTTTGAATTTACTCCATATGTAGCCCATAGCCGGGGGCTCAGAGAGCAAGATTGGCCGTGCTCTCAGGGTGGGAGGGGCAGCATACATTCTGCCCCCATGTCAATCAGCGCGACAGTGTCCAGTCATGGGTGTCTGTGAGCTCATGTATACAAGAGGTGGGCGGGAGGGCTCTCCTCCAAGCGCGCTACACCGCTCCCAAAGGTTGCATGAGCCGCAGTTCAAAAAGAGGCGGCGATTGGCGTCACGTGTCGGAGGAAGCACGCGATGGTCTCGCCCTCCCGGCCTGGCAGTTCGTCGTGTGACAAGGGGGACAACACTGACGGGTGGGAATCGGAGATGACTTAATTAGGGAGAAAAATCAACATTGTTGCCCTGACTTTTCCTCTTATGTCAAAACTGTAAAGCACAAAGTTTAATTCTTCAGACTTTACTCTGAATCATGAATCATTTTTGGAACTCTGGTACCGTTTTTCATGCCTAGTGAAAACGACCCAGACCTTGAATGAATACACAAACGAGCCAGCTGTCTCTCTGCCTGTGGTTACACAAGCCTTGGTGGGTGGATAGATTGATAGCATAGCCTGCTTGTAATGCCAGGGCACTTTTATATCAATGTAGAAGCATCATAGCTGCACTTTCCAGCACTAGCTGTGATGGCATTTTCTTCCTTAAGGCTTCCTGAAGTATTTTTTTTTGCAGTCACATGATAACATTGTTCTGACCTTAGTAGCATTTTCTGAATTGCTGTATTTATGTTGAGCTTTGCTTTCTGTGTTCTTGTAATAAATGCTATAACCTTGTTTTTTTCTTTGTAGGTGACCAGGCCAAGAATTTTTTTCTGCAGTCAGGCTTACCTGCCCCTGTTCTGGCCCAGATATGGTATGAGCGTGTTCAGAGAATCTCTTCAGACTAATTGGGCAGCCTTTATTACAGTACAGCCATAGAACTGTATCATATGCAACCAACTTTTGGTCTGTAATACTTATCCTCTAACTCCACTGTTGTTATTTTATGGATTAAAAGATCTGGAAAATTCTGCTGTAGTTTTTGTTGTAACACAGTTCCTAACTTAACTTATCTTCAGTCTAGCAGTTTATTGATGAACGAATACTGAAAGCAGCCAGTTTATCAAAATGCTTTTCTGTACTTCAGGGCTCTGGCCGATATGAACAACGACGGCAAGATGGATATGCACGAGTTCTCCATCGCCATGAAGCTAATCAAGCTGAAGCTGCAGGGCCACCCGTTGCCCCCGACCCTGCCCCCTTCTATGAAGCAGCCACCTCTCTCTTTACCTCCTCCAGCTCCTTTCGGTAACAGCACGCTAAAGAGATGAGTCATTATCATCTTAACAGCTGAATAATTTAGCATAATGACTTGTGATACTCTATGCATGATTTATACAGGCTGCAGTATAAAGACGGTCCTTCTTTTGACATGTAGCACATTTTCCAGGCTAAATGTGCTCCCTTGTGTGGTTTAATGTTGATGAAACTATTAGGTGTGTTTTTGGATGCTATTTTAAGACAAGGTAACTGGGAAGATGATTTAAAGGTACAGGCTGTATTTTTAAAAAGTGTTCTTGGGTAATAGTAAGATTACTTCGATAAAAGATAGTCCAGTGCTTGAGTTATATATAGTTTGAATAGACAGACTCGGGTTATGGGGAAAGAGAAGGCTTTGAGGTTTTCATTGGAATTACAGACCACTCCTTTAAAGAGGCACCTCTAACACTCTTTATCTCTCTATTTTAATATTATTACAAATGAGATTTTACCTATATAATATGATGTATATAAAAAATGTAGGGATAATAACAATCGGTATCATAAGCTGAGACTTGTTTGTTATTAGGAATGCCCAGTATGGGCCCCATCACGGGTTTACCAGCAGTGCCACCCATGCCCCTCCCACCTCTTCCTCCCGGGGTACCCGGGATGGGCATGTCACCCCCACTTGTGTCATCTGTGACTCCTCCTGTACCTCCTATGGCCAACGGAGCCCCTTCGATGATGCAGCCCATATCAGGCTTTTCACACCCAGGTGAGAGGCTGCTGTGGAAAACTCTGCCAGTTTTCATGATGTTTTGTTAGCTGGTCCATATTGGCAACATTAGCAACTTTTTATATGAAGTATTCCTATTATGTCTTTTTTTCTCTTTCCACTTTTCTCTCAGCCACAGCTGTCAACAAAAGCTCTTCTTTCAACCGCACCAGTGCCAAACTTCCCAAAGGCCAGTCTTTTGAAACACCCAGGTAAGGCTTCATTCAGCATGTGGCTGAACGGACACACACATACATACACACACACACACACACACACACATTTGCAGATATCCTCTGAATCCTCTATTCTGTTTTTTAGTGCTCCTGCAGCCCCTGCAGCTGCTGATTGGGCCGTGCCACAGTCGTCACGGCTAAAATATCGCCAACTCTTCAACAGCCATGACAAGATGATGAGCGGCCATCTTACAGGTACCTCATGTCCGGTGGTTTTGATACATTCCCTTTGAATATTCCTTGTTATGAAAGATTCAGTGTGACCAGCTGCATAGTAAGCTACAGTTTTGCATTCTGGCATTTTCCTAATTGACTTGCTGTGCAGTGAATTAAACATAAAAGTCTCTTTGCTGTGTGTGTAACTGCTCCAACTACAACCTTTCTGATGAGTCAGTGGAGTGAGGAGGATCCTGAAAACACCAGAGTCAGCATTGTTGGGCTTTCTTTTCATTTCTGTCTCTTTGTTTTTCTTTCTCCTCAGGACCACAGGCTAGGACTATTCTCATGCAGTCCAGTCTACCACAGGCCCAGCTGGCTACCATTTGGTGAGGGGGAATTTTGATACATTGCTCTTCCTTTCTCAGAAATATTTGAAGGGCTATATATAGAGTAGACCTCCATCATATTACATTTTGTAATGTCAGTTGCGCTGCACAAGATGTCCTGCTGTTCATGAGTCATTAAATGAATTTCCTTTAAAGGAGTATTTAAGAACATTAAACCAGTTGAAGTGAGAAAACCAGTGTGTGGAAAAAATGTAAATAAATTTAGCCAAGGTCAAGGACTGCACATCTTGAAGATATATATATATATATATATATACTGCACACACCCTTTCTATTTTTAGTCACAATACCATTAGCACCTGAGTTATCAACCTAACCATCACCAGACTTCTAATATTAGCCAGAGTCCTCTGGTATTAGGCCATGCACATGTAAACGATGGTGTTTTATCTGTGTCTAAATGTTGATAGACGGTCAAGAAGTCAGTCAGCACAGCAGTTTCAATTATGTTACCTTTAAACAATAAACTTGCATTTAAAAAATATAAAAAATGATGTTTTTATTTACATGGATGGCTCGGTGGGTAGCACCGTTGCCTCGCATCAAGAAGGTCCTGTGTTCGATCCCAATTGGGAGCGGTCTGCATGTCCTCCCCGTGTCTGCATGGGTTTACTCTGGGTATTCCAGTTTCCTCCAATAGTCCAAAGACAGGCAATTTAGGTGAATTGGACATACAAAATTGCCCATGATTATATTTCCTCAAGCCCACTTAGTGGGAAGGTTGCATCAGGAAAGGCATCCGGTGTAAAACGTACCAAATTGAGATGCGAACTTGATCCTCTGTGACAACCCCAAGGAATGGGAGTTTATTCTTCAAAAGTCTATTATTAGCATAGTTATATATTCGTGTATGTAATTTTTTTTAACACTTACTTTTGTACCTTGTGTTGATTGTTGTAGGAACCTATCAGACATTGATCAGGATGGGAAGCTCACTGCCGAGGAGTTTATATTGGCCATGCACTTGATTGACATGGCCATGTCTGGCCTGCCCCTCCCACCTCTGCTGCCACCTGACCTTTTCCCCCCAACCTTCAGGTCCGAGTCATCATTATATTCATTGTCATGTTAATTCTGTTTGACATGTTCTCTTCCCTGAAGTTATGCAGTAGTAATTGTTTTTATTATCATGTATGATGTCATTTCAATTGATGTGCGTGTTGTGTTGGGGTAGGAGGGTGCGTTCTGGAAGTGGTGTCAGTGTGACCAGCATACACCCTACAGATCAGCGAGTTCAGGAGGAGTCTGCGGAAGAAGAAGAGAAAGAGCCTGAGAAAAAGCTTCCAGGTCAGAACATGTCCTTTTAAACATACAGGGTCACATACTATCTCTAATATGTATTGCATATTAATAATAACATTTATCAAGATAATATGATGAGAAAGGGCTGGAGTTTGTATAACAGAATGGCGGCATGTGCATATTATGCATATTGGTACATCTGTATCTGTTTATTAGAGGGATACAGGTTGGTTCAGGATAGTTTTTCCTGCTTTCCCATCGCTTTCTTCTATACAGTCACCTTTGAAGACAAGAAACGGGAGAACTTTGAGCGGGGTAACTTGGAGCTGGAGAAGCGGCGACAGGCCTTGCTGGAGCAGCAGCGTAAGGAGCAGGAGCGCCTGGCTGCTCTCGAACGCGAGGAGCAGGAGCGCAAAGAGCGAGAGCGTCAGGAGCAGGAGCGCCGTCGACAGCAGGAGCTCGAGAAGCAGCTGGAAAAGCAGCGAGAGCTGGAGAGACAACGCGAAGAGGAGCGGCGCAAGGAGATCGAGAGGAGAGAGGTGAGCTGAGGGTGTCTGGTAGAAAGAGAGGGAGTGGTTACAGTATGTTTCTGCTTCAGGGGTATTTTTGTTCATTCTTTCTGCTATTCCTCTTGGCAGGTTAAAGAAGTACTCAGACAAATAATCTCCAAGGATCAGTATGTGTAAAAAACATTCCAGTAATGCCTCTGTGTTCTTGTCTGGACTGATTAATCCAAAAATTAACACCACTTCCTGTATTGTTAAATAAGAACAGTACTAAAAACAGCAGGTGGCAGCATACTGTGAGAAAATCAATAACAAATTGCTGGTTCATTTGTTAGCCTTGAGAACCTTGTGCCACCATTAAACTATTGGCAGTTTGTAAGTACTTTTTCTTTAAGTACTGTATTTTCTTGTCTGAAAGACCTGCATCTCTCCAACAGCACAACATTCACATGTCCATGTGCAGTGAGACTGACACTACGGTCCTTCCGTCAGCCAGAGTAATAACATCCTATATGCACACAGACTTGCATATTCTCTGTGTGTTTTCAGTAAACTGGTTGCCTGATCTGGTCTCAGAAGTCACTTCATGCCTGTGGTATTCATATAGGCAAAAAAAGCATTGCCATGCTCCATATCACGATCTCAGCGTGGTTGTTCCTGTATCTGTAGGCTGCTAAGCGGGAACTGGAGCGGCAGCGGCAGCTGGAGTGGGAGAGGAACCGCAGACAGGAGCTGCTGACCCAGAGAAACCGGGAACAGGAGAACATTGTCCTGCTTAAAGCACGCAAGAAAACCCTCGAGTTTGAACTGGAGGCTTTGGTAATTTCACACACAAACCCTTATACACCATCAGTCGATTTAATGGTGTGTATTTAAGGGTTCATTGCTTCTTATTCTGTATTCAGTGAAGGTTTGGATTAGAGGGGAATGATGAATGATGTTGTCATCTTTTCATTCTCTCTCTCTCTCTCTCTCTCTCTCTCTCTCTCTCTCTCTCTCTGTGTTTCTGTCTGTTTAGAATGATAAAAAGTCTCAGCTGGAAGGGAAGCTACAGGACATTCGTTTTCGTCTGTCCACACAGAGGCAGGAGATTGAGAGCACTAATAAGGCACGGGAGCTCCGTATCGCTGAGATCACCACACTGCAGCAGCAGTTACAGGTGCCTCACTCCACCCAGAGCTCCAGCTTAATGTACACGCTACAGTGCAGGCATTCACCATGGCGTTGTTTTAACTGCTTTGGTTTTAGTTTTGTGTCTGTTAGTAATGTACTTTTATGTATTTTTTTTTTTTTTTCTCTCATGCTGCCAGACTGAGCCTTCAGAATTTCAATCCTAATGATTTCGATCTCTGCATGCTGTTTATGCTCCTTTCTCAACTATTCATGTTTCCTTTTTTTTTTATATTCCTTTTCCTTTTTTCCTTTCTTCTCTTTCCTCCCCCGTCTCTGTGCGTAGGAGTCTCAGCAGTGGCTGGGGAGGCTGATTCCTGATAAACAGTGTCTGAATGATCAGCTGAAGCAGGTCCAGCAGAACAGCCTACACAGTAAGATCATTTAATTCCTCTTAATGCCTCAAAGGCATTTGGATCTGCTCTTCAGGCTTAATAGAGCGATATCGGACCTGTTGAAAACTATGAATAGGCAAAAGACCTTAACAACTTGGCTGTGAATGAAGTTGAATGTAGGAAGTGATTATTGTAAAACTGTCAAAAAGGCTTAACAGCAGAATTCCAGTAGGTTTATTTGTAGTAACACCATATGTGTGGGTGTACTAGGGGACTCGCTGTCCAACCTGCAGAAGGCCGTTGAGATAAAGGAGGCAACCAGGCAGCAACTCCGCGAGCAGCTGGAAGCTGTGGAGAAAGAGACGCGCTCCAAACTACTGGAGATAGACGCATTTAATGCACAGCTGAAGGTACACACACATTAACATAAATGTCCAGATAAACCCTTGAATGGAGACAGAGAGACCTCCAAGATTACACAGAACAGAGTTTGGGTGTATTCCTTACATTCTTAATTCCTTATTCTTCTGTTAATGCAGGTGTGTGTGGGAGAGACTAAGGGATGAGTAACTATGAAGCATTATGAGATATTGTCTGTACAGGATTCTTGACTAGTTTATTAGAAATGTAGGCCTCCTCAGAAGTTCAGCTCAAAAATGTATAGCATTTCTCATTCAGACTCTAACCCTGCGTTCACACTAGAAGGTGACAAGTTGCAGACGTTGCTCTGTTTTTTCCTGCCGGTCTTTAATAGTGTCAGGAGGAAAAACTGTTTTATAAACCTTATAGACATATTTTATTTTTTATTTGACAGCGATGAAGCATACGAGATTTCTAGTTTACCTGCAGTAGCATTTCTAACTCAAATTTCTTTTTAGTTTCGTTAATATGAGCTTGATTGAAATTGACATTCATAGGAACCAAGCTCAAGTAGGAACTAAAGTTCTGAGAACTGCCCACGGCAAGTAATTAACGGCAGATCGTAACTTCGTTTGCATACAAGAATCTTGGGTTTGTTATATTTGTTACCTTTTACTGATTTCTGCGGAGAACAAAAGATCCTTCTTGTCACTTTCTAGTGTCAGCATAGAGTAGGAAAGATCAAGTAAGGTGAAAAACTGAACCCTCATATTTCCTTTTACTTTATTTCACTGTTGCTCATTCTTTCTTGCTTCTTGGTCATCATCATCCTCATCGTCATCATGCTCCTTCTGCTCACCCTACGCTCATCCTGGCCTTATGCCACCTACCCTTGCCCTGATTCCCCCTTATTATCCTGCCATGCTGGTACAGTCCTTGGGCTTGTTCTATCAGGTCCACACTGTCCGGATAGAGCGCCTTCGACTGGAACTACTTCTTCAGGAGCAGAGAGGGCGACAGGTAGACAACAAGAACCACTGCTACCCCAACCCCAAAAACTACTTTCACCAAACTGTGCCCCAACCTCACCCCTTACTCACTGCACTGTGCTATCCACTGCCCTCTACAGAACGGGTTGCAGTGCTGCTTCGTCTCGGCATTCCTTGCTATGAGCCCTACTAAGCTAGTAATTTCACTGATCATCCGTGAAATTGAAAAAGCCCACAGTACACAATAACCAAGAATACAAAAGATCAGCGCATTTGGGATGCCTTAGCAGATTATATTAGATTAAAATGACCTTGACTTTACTCCACTCAGAGCACACATAGATGCAAATTTTATCCTTTCACCCAAGATTCTTTGAGTAGACGCACATCTCTAACAGTCAGGCTTAATGAACGAGGTGCTGCTGGACTGCCAAGTGGCTCTACTGGTCCGTCAGAACCATTTAAAATTCTCCCTTTAGCAGGTGCAGAAGCACAGTATAAATAACTCCTGAACCTTTACCTTAGACATCCCACACACTGTTCCAATGTGTCTTCTTGCACCCACCCCACCCCTACCCAACCCAAATTCCTGAAGAAAGCACTTTGCCATTCTTTTTTGCATTTTGCTGAGATACAATCAGCTCCAAAATTATTCACATTATCCAATAGAATGGGCAAAAATTGTTGAAATTTTGAAAAGCCCAATAAATAACACCGTCACTCAAACAGTTGGATATTATCACCATATTTAGGGACGAGACCTGATGCCAAACGGGTAGTCCTTGTGGATATTCATGTTCTTATAAATTCAAAGCCCCAAAAGTGGTTGCCACTGCCAGAGGTTTAAGACTTGGCTGTAAATAGATCTTTCAGTAAGACAGTGATCCCAAACCTCGACCTAAACCCTTAAATCAAAACACAAAACTTGAGGAATTTTAGAATACAGTCTATGGACAGTGTATGTAGGAATGTTGTATCAAATATAGAGAATGATTTAAAAAAAAAAAAAAAGAAGTAAATAAACATAGGGAATAAACTCCATTGGGAAATGAAAATCCTCATATTTTCTAATATGAACAATTTATGTGCTATTATGCGAACCTACACTTAGTGCCTATTCTTTTAAACTTCCAGACAGGTGCAGAGAAGTGTGGGCTAACAGAGTTGAAGGTAGTGTCCTTTAAAATGTCCTCTGAGAATGTAGGCTGCATTCCTCAGCCCTAATCCAAACGCCCAACCTCGGCTGCAACTTAGACTTTAGGATGCATTTAATGTTTGCAGCAGCCTCATGCATGAACCTGGTTGTCACTAGCTTTAGTTTTAGTTTTGTTTTGAATCTCCAATTCTTTTTTGAAACTTATACTTCTAGAGCAATATCCACCAAACTGGTATTTCCATTTTTATTCCCATTTGGTTATTTAAAAACATTATGGCATTTTGTGAGGACAAAATGTCAAGCATTTTTGTAGATGTATTTTTGTGTTGATTTATGTAGATCAACTATGTATGTAGTAAAATTGAAAAGCCAGGCTAATTGTGTGAAGTTTAGTGCATGGATTTTTTTTTTTGGCAAATCTGGTTCATGACTTCTAACTAAATGCTCTCTGTTGCACAGGCTTTGTGTGTGTGTGTGTGTGTGTGTGTGTGTGTGTGTGTGTGTGTGTGTGCGCATGCTTGGTTTGAGATCAAAACCTCTATTTTCTAACCTCAGTGTCTTAATCCTGTGAGTTTTTTTACATGTGGAATTATGCTGATTAACCAGTATACTCTGAGTGTATTGCACCATGTTCCATGCCTGATTATATAAAAAGTTGAAAAGTTCAATATTCCAAATATCATCCTGAATACTTGTACTGTAGAAAGCTTGTAACAAAAAGTTTGCTAAGACAGTTGACTTACTAGATAGGTAGTAGCAGTAATTTATAGAGGAAATATGTGGTGCAGCCAAGACTATGTGAAAATGTTACCTTGTTTTGGTGAAATAGTGATTTTTATTTATTTATTTAGAATCGAGGGGTCAAAGTATGTCATAGATGAACAAAAAAGAAACATTGTTTGCCAGAATTTGGTCACAGCAACATCCCATGGGTTTTCCCAGGCCACCACATAGTTAATGTTCAAAGTAGTTACCGTAGAAATGACCTCGTCTTTTGGCGTTTCTAAATTACACCCAGGAAGACACTGCAGACTTAGCTTACAGCCAAACAAAAGGCCCATTACGGTCTCTTGGTCTTTTCCTCCCTCAAATTCTTAAATACATAACTGTGATTGGCATGTGGCAAAAAAAAAAACATGAGCTGTATTCAGCTCCGTTGTGTATTCTTTTCTTCTTACGGTGACAGAAACTATAGTGTAAAAACCACTAATACAGATCAGGTGAAAGGGTTTGTGAATAATTTAAAGGGATTTGAATGGCCAGTGCTTGCAGGGTCCAGTTGCAGGAATGTTAAATTTGTTTGTTTGTTTGTGTTAGAGAGAAGAAGCCTCCCACTACAGTCCACTTTACCTGCTGTCTCTCTCTCTCTCTCTCTCTCTCTCTCTCTACCTCTACCATATCATTATAATTTTGCAGGAGCTCAGGGAGATCCACAACAAGCAGCAGCGGCTAAAGCAAAAGGAGTTTCAGCCTCCGCTGGGTGTCAAACCTACAGAGATGCAAGACAGCAGGTGTGTGAGCATGCATGCTTATGTGTGTGTACTTGTGTTACTAATCTTGTGAGGTTTTCACTAGTTTATTAAGATGTATGTCCTTCATTCAGACCTGTTAGTAATCTCTGCTCCTCCAGACATTTGGGTTCTGTTGACGGCATGTCTCCTGCCTGGCGGGACTCTACGTTAGTGAAAGATCCCACACCGCCAGCTTCTGAGCCCTGGGTCAGCCACCTGGGAGAGGAGGAGAGCCAGAGCTGTAGAGGAGACGTGCAGGACAAATTGTCCAAGCTGTTCGTACAGCAGCCAGAGCCAGACAAACAGTTGGGGCAGTCACCCTGGTCCACAGGAGGTGAGGAGAGCACAGTGAGGGCAGATTATATAAAGGATGTTCAGATACTATTGATGGTTTTTTATTTAGGTGGATTAGAGATCAGAGGAGAAAATAAATGGAATGTTGTGATTAGTGAATGAATAATTTATATGCAGTACTGATTTCTTTATTGGATGATGGGGGGAAAAAGTCTGACACAAAAGACTGAATAAAGTGTAATGAATGGGTAGATGGAGGAGTGAAGGGGATGGACAAAATGAATGTTGAGGTAGATGAATAAATGAGTGGAATGTAAGATGGATGGATGTTGAGATAGACCGTGCAGGCTGCGAACTAAACATATGGAACAGTAGATGGATGAATTGATTGAACAGATGGACGGATAAATGAATGGATGACTGAAAGCATTGTTTGGATAGAATTATCGGTGTGGATAGTCAGATAGATGAAATGGTGGGATAATCAGTGGTCAAAGGAATGTTTGGATGTGCAGATGGGATGTTGGATTGGATGGACAACAACATGGATGATGGAGTGAGGGCTTAAACAGAAATTTGTGTTTCAGAAACCATGTCTGTGTACATTACCCAATCTATGACCAAATGACAGAGGTTTTCACTGGATGACTCATTTTCTGTTTGTGTTTTATAGATAAGATGTCCATTTCTGTTATCAACCAGGACAAGGTAAGAGTGGTGTACTACAGAGCACTTTACCCTTTCGAGGCCCGCAGTCATGACGAGATCAGCATCCAGCCTGGAGACATAGTTATGGTAAGTGATCAACACAAGAAATGCAGTAAATGGTGCATTGTTCATGGTCAGCCATGACTTAGTGTAGTGACCAGAACCATATAAGAACTTTGTTTGCTTGTTTTGTTTGTTTGTTTTATTTGAAGGCCATATCGCTTACTGCAAATTTAAAGAAATGGTAAAATCAATGACTACTTTGAGAATAGGTTTAATTATTATTTTTTATTTATTTATTTATTTATTTATTTTTACAATAAAAGCATACCTATGTTTATTGGGATTAACCTTTGACCTCTCTCTTGTATCTGTGCTCCCTCTTGGTGAAGGTGAAAGGGGAGTGGGTAAGTCCTGGTCAACTGTTCCCCTCCCCTACCAGTTTTCACCTTTTATGTACACTCTGCCATGCTTCAACTCAACCCATCATCTCCATCTTTTTTCCTAAAGCACAATTAATCAGAAAATATTATGCAAACATAAACATCAAAGACAGCTGGGTTATACATTGAATGCATGGTGGAGTTGTGTTTGTGTCTGTTGTCATTGTATTGTTGTAATTTATTATGTATTATTTTATTATTTGTATTACATTATGATTACTTTCAACATTATGTCATTGTGTGATTATTACTGGGTGACTGGGTGTCGGCTCCATTTTCCATTCACATAAAGCAATGTTGGAGGACAGCTTTGTTGTTCCGCCCCTCAGTTTAACCACCAGGTGTAATAGTTCAATTAAAAAAATATTACACACATCACACTGTGTTCATTTGTATTTGTTTGATAGAGGCTTTAGAAGTCAACAGGGGAAGCCTTTGTTATACGACGTCCCATGTATTTGTAGACAGCTATATAACGACATTCAACGGCGCTACTTGGTCCCTCATTTTTGTTAATGTTTTGTTATGTTAATCACAATTGGGAACAATAAATATCTCACAAACGTGCATGTCCATGCATCGTCTCTGCAACTGTGACATCGGACTCATTCGTTTATACCGATCATCTTTGAGTCCTAGCTTTAGACCAGGACTGCTATTCAGTTCACCTTAAGTTAAAAAAAAAGCTGTCAGGATTTTAACCTATTGACTTGATGATAATTTAGTAAAGCTGTGAAACGTCACATTTTTGTAACCTGTCTTTCAGGTGGACGAATCTCAGACAGGCGAACCCGGCTGGTTAGGAGGAGAGATCAAAGGAAAGACCGGCTGGTTTCCTGCTAACTATGCAGAGAAGATTCCAGAATCCGAAGTCCCTCTCAATCTCAGAGCCAGCGCCTTCACCTCAAAACAGAGTACACACATCACGCCCACCTCGACCACACCCACATCCATGCTCACTGTCAACACAGAAACAGTGGTGGTGGCTCCACCCCCTCCAGCTCCAGTTCCAGCTCCAGTTCCAGTTCCTGTTCCTGTTCCTGCTCCAACCGTTCCAGCTGCTGCCTCCTCATCTTCATCTGCTTCTAGTAACTGGGCAGATTTCAGCACTACGTGAGCACTACTGCTAACATTTATAAAAAATAATTGAATCATTAACACAAATCACTTTGTATTACCATTGTGTGTGTGTGTGTTTGTGTTTATGTTTGTGTGTGTGTGTGTGTGTGTGTGTGTGAGCATTTATAATTCTTCCCATGTTGCCCTATAGATGGCCGACGAACTCGGCAGTGGAGAAGCAGGACACTGATGGGTGGGAAGCGACGTGGCCAACCCAACCAACACAGCCCTCTCTGTCTGTGCCGACTGGAGGACAAGGCCGACAACGCTCAGCTTTCACTCCTGCCACTCTCTCTGGCTCCTCCCCATCACCTGTGCTTGGACAGGTGGGATTTGACATTTAAATTTTGCACATTCAGCTGCTTGAGCTCCATTTCTGTATGCAATTTTATGCAGCATTAATTGCAAAAAGGCTTCACATCTGTATACTGTATTGCTGTATATGTATAATATATGGCACATTTTATTTACATATTTTACATCACGCATTCATTTTTTAATACAAAACATAATTAAGTATGTCCTACAAGTTATATTTAAGTCGTTCATTTCCAGTAGGCACTTTGCAGAGTCGTGGGAAACTTAGGGCTACATACTCTATGCATATACACTACTAAGCATATACTGTATAGAGAATTAGATACCATTTGAACCTAAGGGTGCATTCAGACTTGTCAGCTTTGGTTTGATTAAAACGAACCCTGGTGTGATTGCTCTGTTTAGTGCAGTTCATTAGAGTATGCGTCAACGCTTCCTTTTGAACTCTGGTGCCGAACCAAATAAGCAGAACAAGACCGCCTGATAAAGTGGGTCTGGGTCTGTGTCTAAATTAACTAAGGTTCATTTGAAGAATGAATGCAATACAAACTAAAGGCATCTAATGGAATCGTGAGAGAACAAAGTGCATTGAAAACAAAAAGAGTGCATCTGTCATACATGGATCATTCATAACATCCTGTTATGTAAAATAAAATGTAGCAATGTATCGATTTTCTGCCTTGGTCTTGACCAACAGAACTGAACTAAAAGTCTGAACACATCTTAAATGTGCCTGGGGGCATAAAAATGATTACTGCATAAAGACTAAACCATTCTGATACTTTATAGTTTATAATAAATGTATGCTACTTCGTCCTTTTGGCACACTGTTTGCACAATTTGATCTTTTAGTGTAACACTACTGTTACTGTTCATTATGTCTGTGTCAGGATAACGTTGTGTCTGTTAACCCTCTCTTTCTTGGTCTCAGGGAGAGAAGGTGGAGGGGATGCAGGCTCAGGCTCTGTACCCATGGCGGGCAAAGAAGGATAACCACCTGAACTTTAATAAGAGCGACGTGATCACTGTACTGGAGCAGCAGGATATGTGGTGGTTCGGCGAAGTACAGGGCCAGAGAGGCTGGTTCCCTAAATCTTACGTCAAACTCATTTCTGGGCCTGTGCGCAAGTCGATGAGGTGTGGAGGTTAAGCAGTATGTCTATTCATGTGTGAGAGGATTATAATTAGAAGTAAAATATTAGAGAATTAGTGAATTAGACACCAGTTCAGGCTAAATATGCGTATCAGATTATTTAGAAGTGATAGATGGTCAATAGATAGGCAATATGTTAAATGGAAAATAACTTATTATATGATCAATCTGAAAAACAATAAGGAAGTGCCAGAGTGTCTTTTCCTCTCAGAGTGTGTGAACTGTATGTACTAATAATCAGCATGTTTGTTTTTTTTTTCAGTATTGAGTCAGGATCCTCTGACAGTCCACCCACCATGAAGAGACCCAGCCCTACTCCTAGCAAACCCATGGAGCTGGGCGAAGGCAAGATTACACACTCACAGTGTACAGAAGCAGTTCACACACTCACGCCATAGACCTCACACTGATGGTGCGAAATGAATTTCAGGACACTGAGACCTGTTACTACAGCTGGGTCAAATCCCAGCAGTGCTCCAAAACAACAAATAGAGGAGTGAGAACTCTGATCTTAGTGGTGTTTAATCAGTATTACTCAAGGTGGATAAATCATCAATACTTTAGCTAGCTTCCTGGGGAGGTCAATGCTCTCAGTCTTATTTTTTGTCTGGATTCCTAGCACCAGGGCTACTGAATACTGAGTCACATCTTATCACGTTTAATGACTCGGTGCACATAAATTCAGATGTAATAATAAAAATCTTTTTTTATGTGTGTTCTCAGAGTACATAGCGATGTACACATATGAAAGCAGCGAGCAGGGTGACCTGACCTTCCAGCAGGGTGATGTCATCACGGTGCTGAAGAAAGAGGGAGATTGGTGGACGGGAACAGTAGGAGGCAAGACGGGCGTTTTCCCGTCCAATTACGTCAAGCCCAAGGACTCCGAGGTGAGACGGTCTACAGAGGGCTTTGTTAAATACTCAGTGCCATAACTCCAGACACTATAAACCTGACCCGACAATGAATAATAACAACGTTTACAGCCTTTTCTTATGAGGGGTGAAAATAATGAAAAAAAAAGTTGAAAAAACAGGTCTGATTAAACCGAAGTGAAAAGTGAATTTACAGGTAAATGTAAAATAACTTATAACCTTTCATTGGTTTAAAAAAATGTATAACAAATGTATAATTTATCATAATGTTCTGTCTTTATCATTCATGCCATGTCATGGTAAAGTAACAAGTATTTAAGGAATAGAACAGCAGAAGGAGCGGTTTATATCTGCCGACACCTTTGAGGAAAACGTAGTTCCACAAAAATTAGTTGCTGCTATGCAGCAGGAACATTTCCCTAGCCTGCCTTAATATGGCAGGCTATATAATGAAACGTGGTTTATACGTATAACATTAAGATGTAATAGCTTGGAATACAAAGTGCAAATAAGTGTAGCTGAAAGAAAAAGAACAAATTAATAAAGAGTTTATAAAAAAAATTAATTAAGAGTTAAGATAGGGGCAGGGGTGGCTCAATGGTTAAGGTGTTGAGTTATTGATTAGAAGGTCAGGGTTTCCGGGGTTCAAGCCCCAGCACCAACAATCTGCCACTGTTGGGCAAATTAGGTTGTTGTATAAATTAGGTAAATGTAAGTCACTCTGGATAAGGGTGTCTGCCAAATGCCATAAATTTAATGTAATGTACATGTAGAAAAGAGAGGCTGGTGTATATAGCTGTACTGTTACACAACATTAGATGCAACTATAAGTGGATAAAAGTGTTGCATGCTTTTCTTTTAATTCTTTTTAAGTTAAGCATGTTGGCAAATTGTTTTGGTTTAAAAGAAATTTTATTTTTATTAAAATATTATTTATTTTATTATTTCATTTCATTCTGAGCCACTAATCTGCTTGTATGAGGGGAATTCCAAGAATGCCTATATTTAGTATATCTCTCTGTGTATGTCGTGCCGATGAAGGCTTTAATTACATTGTCACTGGATGTACCGTTAATAGGAATGTACACAGTGAGTGTGGCTTTCTTGGGATCAGTCTGAAGCAATAATGAACAAAACACTTAGCCATATTGTGTCTGAAATGTCACTCGATATTCATTTCTTATTTCTAGATTAATTTCTTAACTCTGCTTGTGGCTTCGTGCCTACACCAAATCACAGCTGTGCCAAAATATATAAGTGATACAACTCAACTCTGGCCACATCGCACCAACCCATCTTTGATTATTTTCCTAGAACACCACTTCCTGTCAAGTTTTATTCCTTATTTAATCATTAGCAAAGGGATTCAATTTATTGTTACCATTAATACGCAGTTGCTAATTCACCTTGTATATCACTTGCCATATATAATTTAGTCATTCTAAAGTCATGAAAGCCTCTGTCACTTCTTCTTCAGGGCCTGGGGCCTGCTGGTAAATCAGGAAGTTTGGGAAAGAAACCAGGTGAGTGTTCCAAAGATGGATGAAGATGGATGCTAATAAAACAGACAACTTTTTTTTATTAGTTTGTTTTATAGTAATTACCACCTGCTTGTATCTGTCAGAAAACTATCCATTTTTTAAGCTAATGAATTTGCTTTCTGCAGAGATTGCTCAGGTGATTGCCCCCTACACTGCTACTGGGTTAGAGCAGCTGACTCTAGCACCTGGCCAGCTCATCCTCATTCGCAAGAAGAACCCAGGGGGCTGGTGGGAAGGAGAACTACAGGTCTAGAAATAAATACATACACTCACACTATAGTTTTATCTGTTGTTCCATGTGTACACCCACATTTCTGTCTCTCTGTCATATTATACCACTGAGTGCTGAAGTGAATAACTTTGATTGGTTATCATGTTTCAGTGGCACCTGTCAATGTTAGGCAGAAAGTGAGTGTTAGTTGTTGTGTTAGAGACTGGAAAAATGGGCAATAAGTATCTGAGCGACTTCAACAAGGGCCAGCTCCAAAACACAAAGCCTTGTGGCATGTTTCCGGTATGCAGTGGTTAGTAGCTACCAAAAGAAGTCCAAGGAAGGATTGATGATTCACGTTTTCTTTCATATCATGTAGATAGCCATGATGTGAAACAAAAATTGTTCAGGAATGGATTGTGCCTAAGAGTTCCTCAGATCTCAATCCGATCGAGTATCTTTGGAATGTCCTGAACAAATAAGTCTGATCTATGCAGGCCCCACCTTATAACTTACAGGAGTTAAAGGATCTGCTGTTAACATCTTGATGCCAGATACCACAGCCCACCTTTAGAGCTCTTGTGGAGTCCATGCCTCGATAGATTACACCTATTTTGGATGCCACAAGGGGGACCTACAGAATATTAGGCAGGTGTTGCTAATACACTCCTGATCGAAATCTTAAGACCAGCTAAAAAATTGGAAGAATTTGCATTTTGCACCACTGGATCTTAAGAA
>JANCOA010000031.1:4919803-4939670 GCA_024363135.1 Leptodoras oyakawai
TACTCCGGTTTCCTCCCACAGTCCAAAGACATGCACGTTAGGTTGATTGGCATCTCTAAAGTGGCCCTAGTGTGTGTATGTGTGCGTGTGTGTGTGTGTGTGTGTGCGTGTGTGTGTGTGTGTGTGTGCCCTACGATAGATTGGTGCCCTGTCTAGGGTTGTTCCTGCCTTGCGGCCTATGCTGCCAGCTAGGCACCAGCTCTCCCGTGACCCTGAAAAGGAATAAGCGGTTAAGAAAATGAATGAATGAATGAATGAATAATAATAATAATAATAATAATAATAATAGGTTCCAATACAATTTACAGTATAAGCAATTTTCATACCTGGAAAACATGAAGATTTAGAGTATTACATATATGTAGAAGTACGACTATATTCTGCACGCTCACTATTTATCCAGTCCACACTGTTGAATTTGATCTTTGGTCTGCTTTGGTGTGCTTGTGGTCAGTGTGTGGGTTCCTCTCATTGAAGATGATTCATGTTGAATATATACAGTAAATGACAGCTCATGCACCAAGAGTTACCCCAGCTCTCTGTCTTTTGTTCTCTCTCTTTATCTCTCTTTCACACATGTTCACTGGTTTATAAAAGTGCATGCTCTCTCTCTCTCTCTGTTGCTATTCTCTCATCAGTTTATATTTTCCCATCCATCAGCAAGTTGCTTTTTTTTATTCAGCTTAGTGGAAAAAGTTTAATGAAGTTAGTTTAGAAATCGAGAGACCAGTATCAGCTTAATTCAACTACATTGCTGAACTTTGTCTTCTCTAATATAAACATTGTCTTAAGTTGAAAACGATAAGTTGTATGATGACGATGAGCCGAGATTAGAATGCACTGTGATGTGCTCACCGGTGACCGGTTTAATTCTCTTTTAACAAAAGACAGCTGATTAGAAACTTTTGTGATTAAACTCTCTGATCGCTGCTACAGTGATACTCAATCACGAGCTACCATTGCTGTTACGATGATGTAAGCAGAACATAGTAATTTGGTTTAATGCAGGTCTAGACTTAGTGCAACTTCATTACATAATCTGACATGGAGAGGATATATTATTGCACAGTCTGTTATAGAATTTGATCAGGATTTTATTAGTGTGTGAAGCTCTAGCTTTAGTTAATCAAAATGTCACCAAGGAACACTGTTTGAGTCCTGCATCATAAGACTGACCTAATCGGGTTTTGGCCAGTGGCCAGTGTCGTATGTATGTGGTCATGGGTTGTGATGAGTTTATATTGGTCATGACTTTGTCACTGTCATGTCACCAGCATCAGTATCAGAATTAGGAGATACACCGATGAGACATAACATTATGACCACCTCTTTTTCTCTGAACCTCTTTTTCTCAATTCCACTTCCCATTTAGATATAGCACTTTGTAGTTCTATAATTACAGACTCTCATCCATCTGTTTCTCTACACACTCTGTTAGTCCCCTTTACTCTGTTCTCTAATGGTCAGGACCCCCACAGGACCAGCACAGATCAGGTGCTATTTGGGTGGTGGATCATTCTTCGCACTGCAGTGACACTGATGTGGTGGTGGTGTGTTTGTGTGTTTTGTACTGGTGTGAGTGGATCAGACACAGCAGTGCTGCTGGAGTTTTTAAACACTGTATTCACTTACTGTATGAGACACATCCACCATATTGCTTCACCCTGTAGATGTAAAGTCAGAGATAGTAGCTCATCTGTTGCGTTCAGTTTGTGTTCATCATCTTGTAATCCTTCATCAGTGCCTACAAGATGCTGGTGACTGGACATATTTGGTCGGTGAACTCTGTAGTTCCACAATTACAGTGTGTGTTGTACTGGTGTGAGTGGATCAGGAGTTTTTAAACCCCGCAGAGTCCACCAACCAAATATGTCCAGTCACCAGCATCTTGTAGGCACTGATGAAGGATTACAGGATGACGAACACAAACTGTGCAGCAACAGATGAGCTACTATCTCTGACTTTACGGAGCAATATGGTGGATGTGTCTCATACAGTAAGTGAATACAGTGTTTAAAAACTCCAGCAGCACTGCTGTGTCTGATCCACTCACACCAGTACAACACACACTGTAATTGTGGAACTACAAAGTCCAGCTGTATGGTCCGTGGAACTGAGAAATTGGACAATGGGTGCAGAGAAAAGGAATTGGTCATAATGTTATGCCTGATTGGTGTATATATTACACATACTATATGAGGTATTTGTCCTGGAGAATGCATTAACATTTATATGTGTAGAAGAAATGGATAAGGGAGTAAACGAAGCTAAAATATACAGTATATAATAAATAATTTATGCTAAGAAAGCTGAATAATGAAATAGATGTATTAAAGAAGATTGAATATACACATGCATACAGTACGTGCCTGCAATATTTTATGAGAATGGTTATTTAAGAGAATACATCTACAGTATATATATACAGTATTACAGTATATAAGTATGGTATAATTATTTTTATATATATTATATAATTACCAAGTAATTGGTACTTTTGTCATGAAATTCTCCGCTGAGTTTTAGACTATGTAGGTCCACTATGGCTTATGAAGGCTGTACCAGTACCAGTAAATGATGTGATAGCTGTCACTAATTTCTCTCCTTTAGCTAGCATACTTTTTAATGACAAACGTTCCACTTCAACCCATTCCACCCATTTGAAATGATGATACTGGGCCATAACCCAAAAAACATTGAGATAATACTCGAAAAAGAAAGTGAACATTCATAATGTACACTGTTAAAACAGAGCGACGGGTCCTAGTTTATACATTTATGTTAAGTTAAGGGTTTCTCAAATCTGACTTGGTTTAATTCCTTTCCTTGCCAAGCTGTTGGCATAAGGTTTAAGTAAGCATACAAAATCTACTCATATTAAATAACATTATCTGTAATGTGTCTACAGTGACTAGCCAATTTTATATATATGCGACTCTAAATGGTGGTGCATTTAGACAGATTTGCGTTATTTAACAAGAAAGAAAGCTGTAGCATCAAACTTCTAAATGTAGAATAGCTCCTAATTACCTCACCAGTGATCCCTACAGCCTTGTAGAGCTCTGCCACACCATCTCTCATGTCTAAGCTTAGTCTATGCACCCAGCTGGATGTCCTGCTGCCTTTGATGGCCTTTCTTAAGAGACAGCTAAGTGCCATGGCATTCTTGTGTTTGAAACACCTCCCTAGTTTAAACCTTTGGTGTGGTTGGTGAGTATCATTAGCAAGTGCAAATGGTTCGGGTGCCTGCGGACTGTACCACGCAAACGCGCACTGGTACACATTTAGGTACATTCCCTTCTTCATACACTCATCAGTGTACTAGGTGGATGGAGGGGGGCAATAGAGAGAGAGAGAGTCAAAGACAGACAGATATGAGAAAGAGAGAGAGAAGCTAAAATCTTTGGCATTCACGCTCGCGCTCACTGTGGCAGCTCTGACATGCAGTCAGGCAACAGCTGGGGGGCGGTTACAGACACCATGGGTGTGTATGTGTGTGTGTCTGTCTGTGAGCCACACAGCTGCCTCTGTTGGCAAGTCATGCCAGAGAGATTCCTGCTACTGAACCGGCCCGAAAACACAAACAGTCTGCTACAGTATGTAATAGCGGAGCTTCTGTTGTAACTGTTCCTTTCGTAACTTTTATTACTGCTGTCGCTGGTGGTGTTCATGACATTTTCAACTTGCAACATTGCTGTTTATACTCTCATAACCAAAACGATTTTATATATTGTTTTGCCGTACATTATAAAATATAAAGACTTTGTGTAAAGACTGTACCACCTCTGAACTGTAATGTTGGCTATTTTTAAAGTTTTTACATTTAAAGTAGCAGTTTGTTATTTTTAAAGCACTTTTCTAACAAGGCAATGACAAGCCTTCCTCTTCCTCCCAATGACCCAGGCCTGTCTTTTGAAACTAGGTATTTCTTTTTAAGGAAAAGCAGCAAATTAGAGATGTCGTAAGTTGGAAGGAACTAATTTCTGGGCCAGAAAATAAGCTTACCAGAGCCTCAAATACACAAACTATCCTGATCCATTGCATGTCGATATTGTGAATCACCATTTTTCTAAGGTATCATTAGAATTACATGGATATTTAAAAAAAGAAAAGAAATCCTTAAAGTGTGTTGGATCATCTTGTTAGCGCTGGTGCATTTGAAGCTGACCAGGTTCACTATGGCATTTGACCTCATGAATTAACATGAAGACAAGCTGACTGAGCACAGGATGCATGGCATTCCCAACATTGAGTACAGTGTGTGTGTGTGTGTGTGTGTGTGTGTGTGTGTGTGTGTGAGTGTGTGTGTGTGTGTGTGTGTGTGTGTGTGTGTGTGTGTGTGCGTGTGTGTGTGTGTGTGTGTGTGTGTGTGTGTGCGCGCAAATGCATATGTGGTGTCCATCTCAGCTTGGATAGAAATGCAACCCTACTAACACCATTAATATGCATGTTATCCATAATAGCTAAGTGGTAGGTCACCTCGCATATTCAGATAGCCGGGTTCAAGTTCAAGTTCACTGTTACTTGTACAGTACCAGAGCTCCTGTAGTAAAATGAACTTTTATTCGAAACAGCAACACTTTTATTTCCTGGACTAGGTCCACCTTATATTGGCTTATTTGTTTATTAAAACCTATTGATGAATACATTAATTGCATGTCCATACATAATATAATAATTACACCTTTTATTATATGTCATTTAAAATAGATCAGTACCCACAAAATTTTAATTTATTCTGCTTTCTCTGGATGTATGACATTTACAATATTATGAGGTTACAGATTTGATCTATTCAGTATTTCTGCTTATAACGTGAATTGTTAAATGAAATAAAGAAATGGTTCAGTGACGTTGAAAATCGGTGAGATACATTTCTGTTGCATGTTACAGGGACATTGCATTATAACTTAAACGTTGGACACCAAACATGTCTGAGCTGATAAATAGTGTGAACTGTTGAATCAGTCCTTTAAGCTTTTCTGGTTGTTTGCTGCCTGGAAGAAAATAAAATCAGAGAGATCCCTGAGGCTACTACGTGTTCCTTTTTTTATCTGCATTTCCATTAAGTCCTCCTCCACAGTTCTCACGAGGCCAAGTGGATGCTGTGCTGGGTGGTTCTTCATGTGTCTCTGGTTCTTGTGTCTTGTGACAGGGACCCTTGGCTTTTCCCCTGCTGGCAAGATGTCACACTTAAATGAAGAGCAGCCCACAATTCATTACAGGGACATGTAGGCCAGCCTTACTATCTAATTATCATTCCATGGCTAAGGAAAAGGAGAGTGGGAAAGGGAAAGAGAGGGAAAGAAAGTCTTCTGCTATTCTTTTGCTTTTTGCAGAGGGCACATCGTTCTAAGTCAGTGATCTCTCTGGATTCTGACCTAGTTCAGGTCATGACAGCAGGAGGTATCTCTAACCACTTTACTTTTACTCATTAACCTCCTCAAAATGCCTGTATAAACACACACACACACACACACACACAGACACACACATACACACACATCCTGTAACTTGTGACTAAATGATACAAAATACAAAATGCAGGCCTCTTGGGCACCTCACTGGACCCAGAGATATAATATTCTTCTTCCTCTGTGTGACAACACTAGGACGGCTAAATCAGTTAAAGTTACAGTCAATGAATTTAAAAAGAAACACATACCCTATATACTGCGTTCTATCCAAAGCCACACCCCCAAAACCATGCATTTGCACTGCCTAGACTCCAACACCTGAATGCTCTTGTGAAATGTTCTGCTTTTGGAATTGACTATCAAATAGACCCGTTTTGTTGTTTTGCACATATTACAAATACAAATTTTTATTTCAGATTTTTACTCAAAAAAAAAAAAAAAAAAAACTCCCCATCTTCAAAACCCTTGGCACTTCTTACATCACAACCGAGTGAATGAGCAGTTTGTTAAATCGGATACTCTACAAATTTCCCATAGTGAGTCATTTTACACAAATACTGTATAAACTATGAACCATATTGAGCATGTATTAACCATGTGCTGTATGAAAGCAGTGCACCACACAAACACACCCCCACACAAACAAACACACAAGCACTTCTGACCTTCTAACCTTGCCACATGCAGTTTCCACTGTATTTGTTTTCTGTTTACGTCGAATGCTTGGACAACCCTCTTGGATCCATTTTCTTGTCTGGCGAAGTAAAAGAGTCCTGAATGCTCAGCAGTGTACTGTAGGGATGGAGAGCAGACAGTGAAACTGAAGAGGCTAGCAACTCTTTATAAATAGGTCTCGCCCGTTAGGAAGCATCATAGAGTGGAAACGCTGCTTCTGGATCAGCTCTGACTGACCTGCTGCTGTGTCTGAGATTAAAGCTGACTTGGTGTAACCGTGTCTTCAAGACTGACACAGATCTCAGGTCTGCCAGAAGGACTGAAAATCTGTACACTGGAGAACTATCGTTTTAGAGAATTCAAATGAGCTCCAAATGTACCTTATAGGAATGAATACCAATGATTATAATAAAGGCATTCAAACAGGAGAGGAATCTCATCTTGGAACTGAGCACAAGCCTGGAACGGTTGTGATATCAGAGAAGGCAATACATGATCGGACATGAACAAGTTGCGCGACATGAGGCCATGAGACACCTGTCTGGAAGTCCTAAATCCTAAAGTTTCTTTGCAATGTAATAACAAAGTAACAAGATAAAGATCCGTCATGGGCTATTTAATAGTAACTATTCTATCTTTCCAAAAAAAATGGTTTTACTTGGAACTTTTTTCTGATAGAGCCTTTAGAAATAAATGTAAAGGGATAAAAAAAAAAAAACAGCAAGAATTAATGTCTAGGTGTCATGAACTGTAACAATTAGCAAACACAACTAGTCTTCACTAAACCAGTCCAAATAATAGAAATGTTACAGATGAAAAATAATATAACATGTAGGCTGTTTGGGGGTTAAACTACCCAATCTGGCAACACGGGGTTGAAATGACAGACGACTTAAAGCAGGATATGAATTTGAATGTCGCCGGAATTACATTCTAACAGGCCAATTATGACCACTTGAGTGTTGGATTAACCATCTGGATTAACCCCTGGGGCTAAATAAAACTTTGTACAGTGTTTGCTTATGATGTGAATACTGTAGATGTTAATTCAACACTGAAAGTTTTGTTTTGCTGGAGGCTTGTAAAACTTTTCGGGAGTGTAGAAAGTTTGCTGGATGGTGAAAATGGTGTGTATGAATAAAAGTCAGGCGTTATGATTATTATTTTCAGTGCACCCTGATTACAGATAAGATCTCCTCTGATTACTACTATAATCAGTCATAATGAAACCGTGGGTGAAATAAAGCGTAATGAGATAAAGGTGAACCATGGTCTGTTGACCTATGTTTAGAAACCAGATCGTAATTCTAATTAAGAGTTCAATTGAGGATGAGTAACGTTCAGAGTTGAACCGATACAACGTGACCTTTCATATAGTCATCTGTTAGGGCCTACATTAGCCTACCATGTCAGTCATTTCAGGAATACGGCGCAATAGTGCAAGCTTGTGGCTCATCAAGGGGGAAAACTGAAAGAGAATATTTATCATATTTCAGGTTTAGTGCCGTAATTGTAATGACTCATTACTCCATTAACTATTATTCTGTTGTTGGCAGAGCGTTCACTTTTAATTTCGCTGATCTGCCTCAATAAGCGAGTTAAAGGTCGTATTTTCCAAAGAAATGCCATGTATGACGTCAGAGTCCCTTATAAAATGGTGCCGTTTGAAATAGTGAATAAAAAAACGTAGCATAATATTGAAAGTAATAGAAACAATGCGCAAGAAGAGTTCAGACTCCCTCCCTCCCTTCTTCCATCCCTCCATATCCCCTCCCTCCACGTATATCAGTAGGTATGAGCACATATTTCCAGCTTTTAGGCTATTAGGCTAGTCTGACATCATGCAACAGTTTATACAGTCTATTTTATTCTTCGCCTTATTTGCCTATAGCCTATGCCTATATATTGGCATGCTCTATTTTAATTGACAATGTGTGAATTACGATTTGAATCGACACCCAAGCAAACAAATATGCCTAAAAGGAAAATAAAAGTCAGACACGACAGGCTATGCAAAATCCAAAATGTCTTATTCACAGTCTTATGCAAACGAACATGCTGGAATTGGATTCATTACACTGCAAAAAATATCATATCTCATGCAAATGAGAAACGAGTGCTTCAGAAATGCAAGTCGAAGCTTTATTTATGGAGAGGTGGAAATGATCTGTCTTTACATGCCTAAGTTTATTCTGTCCTGTCAGTCACTTAGTCTTAATTAATAATGCAGTATTTAAAAAACATTTAGTCTCATTGTGCACTTGTGATTATATTTTTCTTAAGTTTCCCCCCCCTCTAAAAATGCTCCGTGTTGCTGTTGATTGTCGCACATTTGTTCCGGTTTGTGTATATCAATAATGTCGTTGTTTTGGAGAAATTAGGTTTAGGTTTCAGGGGTTTTTTTAAACACAAGCAGACAGTCTGTCTTTTTAAATAACTCTGAAACAGTCGTAATTCCCGCGTCTCCATCCGTCAGGTCTGAAATGAATGACCAAACCAGGCTACACCGCTTGTCAAAATAGAGTTACAACGAATTTATTAAGAAGTCGCTTCATCTGGAGCTCAGAAACCAAGAAACTCCTGCGACACTTTCCATCGTTTGTGTTAACACCACGCAGCCTGGCAGGCAGTGCCCAGGATTTCGTTAGATAGTTTGCTTTTATTAAAAAGCTTAAAAAAAATAGGTTTGAACCTGAACACCAACTGGGTGTCGGATTAATAGCCTAGACATCTCTCATTGCCTTTGTTATTGTTTGTTATTGTTATGAAACACCTTTTATGAGATAGAAGCGCTTTAAATAACACGATCTGATTCATTCTCGTGTGTGAATCTTAGCAGGGTTAAAAAAAAACCCGCTCTGTGTATGGACGCTCAGTAACAAACTCGGTTTAGGCTACAGGGAAGATCCTGGAATGGAAATGCAAATCGGTGACAAATTTACGGAACTCGGATCGGATAAATCGTCTGATCTTCTTAGATCTGTCTGATCTTCTTAGATCTGTCTGATCTTATATAACACTGACACGCACAGACGGCATTAACAGAACAGCAGTACTCCTGTATAAACTGTGTTGCTCTTTGGCGTTGGGGTGCAACCACAAAAAAGATATAGCTTATTCTTCGCTTTTAGTGTGAATCGTTCAAACGTGAATATACGTTATTAAATAAAGAAATAAAGCAACTATTTGGACTTTGAAGTCCACTTCTGTTCATGTTAAAGCTTTACTCTGCTCTAAAAAAGCACCGCGTGCACCGCAGTGGTCCAACCTATATTATATTTAGGAGCTCATGCATTAAAGTTATCCTGGACTAATTCCTAACATTTGGATCAGCTTGTCTAAAACAGCATAAAAATATATATGATTGTTTTTTTCCGTCCAAGTGGACATATGAACTGTGACACTGCATTGGGAGTTCATGCGCTTTTCCGGGGTGTACGGGTTTTGTTTACCTTATACATCCACACTAGAAGGCATTAATAGACTTGTGATCCCCTGGGTGTTAGGGAACAGATACACCTATATCGACTGACAGGTGACACCAAAGCTCAGATGACCTCCACAAAGATGGGCTGTGTGGACTTTACAGGCCTACACCAGGGACCGGTCCTGTTTTTTTTTTAAAACATTTTGAATAGCAGCCTGTTTGCTGTAGGGATGCCCACTTGCTTTTAATAATTAAGATTATGAATGTTCATTTAAAAACGTTCATTTTCCCCCTTGGTTTGTCTTTTAAATGTGAAGCACCCTGTTGCACATTCAGCCTCCTGAAATGTGACCTTTGATGTAAAAAAAAAAAAAAAAAGACGCCTTTAACTTGCAAGCAATAAGTCTGTGGTTAGTTTTGAGTTGTGAGTTTTCTTTGTCTCCCCGCTGTGTATTTCTTGATTAGGCTAGCATATTTTCATGTTATGAGTTCCACTAAGTCTCAAATTCAGTGCAAGCCTTTTAAAAAATCAGGTTTGAATGGATCAAGATCCCACATGAGAAATAATGCCTAGTCAAGTGGAAAACCTCAACCACTTCGCCTGTTCTCCGGTTGGTCTTGTAGCCTCAGACAACCACCTGTTATTGCAAACACACTTCATATACGACTGAAATAGCTGCACTCTTTTAAAAAAAAGGGGGGATTTTTGGGTGCACAGGTTCTCAGGAACTCTTCTCTAAGGGCAACCCTTTGTTCTCAGGATCGACAAAGGGCTTAAAGGTTTCTCTGCGTTGGTAAACACTGCTTAACTTTTTTTTTTAACTATTAAACTGGACGTTTCTTTCTCCTAAAGCATGAGTATAGCTTTATTCATACGCAGCTGAAAATGTGTTAAACCTAAAATAGCCTATCGGATATATAAACGGGTTAGTGAATAACGCACATAAAAATAAAAATAATGACACACTGAACGCGTCCAGTTACCTGAGGGACACGCGGCAGCGTTTATTGGTCGTCGCGCGAAAACATGATTGACAGCAGCGGTAAGCAAACTTCGTGATGCAACTGGGCTGAAACAGCGAGCTATAGAGCGACCCAATCAGAGCGCGGTTTAATGCACAGTCTGCTACTTCAAATAGCAAAAAAATACAGATAACATGAAAAAAGGTGGAAGCGTTTCTCTTGTGCATTAGAACCACCGGCTTTCCTACGACAGGGTGCGCGCGCTCAATGCCGACAGCCAACACACACCGGCGCTCTCTCTCTCTCTCTCTCTCTCTCTCTCTCTCTCTCTCTTTCTTTCTATCTCACTCACTCACTCACTCACACTCACACACACACACACACACCCGCACAGAGACACGCACGCGCGCAGGCACTCGCGTTCACCACGTTCAGTTTTTCCATCACGGAGCGAATTGTAGAGAATTGTCGGGCCACTTGGTCTACCCACTTCCCGTGAGCCGTATGCACAAAAACCGAGCGGAAAAAAAAGCGCCGAGCGTTCTGTAGCCTATTGCTCCGCGCTAACTTTGCCGTAGACGAGGGTGCGAGTGCTGGACCACGTGACCCGAGCTGATCCGCCGGTTTTGTTAGGGTGGAGGATTTCTGGGTTTGTGTACATAAGGTCGTGTGCTTGTTGTGTTTCTCTCTCTCTCTCTCTCTCTCTCTCTCTCGTTACTCCAAGTGCCACCGCTCCGCCTCCTCCTCTTTTCGCAACATTGACGCAATGTATAAATGCTGGAACAAAAGGACAACTTCCTTGAAGCTTGGCGTATAATTGCAAAAAAAAAAAAAAAAAAAAGAGAGAGAGAGAGACCGAGCGCAAGAGATAGTGCCGCCTCGCCTGGCGCGCGCTATAACCGGAGCCCGGTGTGTGCCAGTTTGCTGGGATATTATTTCTGATTTTCGGCTCTCCGTGCACATTACGATGTCATAGGTAGCCTATAGCGCTGCTTTCCAGCTTTCCACCGCTGAAGTAAGTATCAAACGCAAACCTTTCTCTGTTCCTATTCCCCCCTCTCTCTCTCTCTCCCTCTCTCTCTCTCTTCCTCTCCCCCTCTCCCCATAGCCTGTATAGACTATCAGTGTATCTGCGCGTTTGTCGCGAATTAGAAAAAAAAAACGCGACCCAACGCGCTTTGTTGTTGGGATGCCTTATTAATATAGTGTAGTAGCGTCTAGGTGTGTTTTCATGCACCGGTTTAATAATTGAGGATGAAAGTTGCAGTGTTGTTTCCCGGGCAAACTCGACGGCTCATTATCTAGCTTATCAAAATTCCTCCAGGAGCGGGGGAGGTAAACAACGAGAGCGCATTACAGTTGTTGGGTGTAAGGGGAGAGAGAAAGAAAAAAAAAAAAGAATGGCGCTATTTTTTCTCTAAGTAATATTAGGGTTTTCTTTGGCAGGTTGGAGTCCGGGTTGACACAAAAGGATTGAGAAAATGAAGTATAGTTTGCCCGGCGTTCATGCTGTAAATCTGAATGTATGATTTTGGTTGCCATTGCGTGTTTAATTCCGTGCGTATTTTGTGGTTCAGTCACCGGCGGAGGATTTTCTAAACGTGCAAACCGGAGTGCCGGTTGTTTTATTATTATTCTTTTATTATTCGAGCTCACGCGTTGAAACTGAGGACAACGGTTGGTTAGGTAGTACTCTTGTCGAAATGAAGACACATTTTCACACATGTTGCTCGTTTCCAGAGCTCTGTTTTCTTTTCCCCTTGCGGTTTATTAATCATTAGTCCGTGGAGTTCTTTTTCCTAAAAGAAATCTCTACCGGCTTGACTTTGCGAACAAAGAAGCGGGGCGATTTTTCGCTCAGTGGAGGGCTTCGGTAAAGAAACGGCTAGACTGTTTACAATAATAACAGGATAGTGGTGACGTCGGGTAACGGACAGCGCTCTCAGCCAGAGGAAAAACTTCTGAGGCATCAACAACGTGCTAAATTTGGACGAGGGGGGGGGGTTACATCATCGAGGTAGCGCTGGGGGGCGGGACTTCCGGTCGGGTTTGAGTTCGTACCGCTGGAGACGGAGAAGGGGACAGCAGGCACAGCTCGTTCCTCAGCATCTCAACTCGACCGGCTCTAACATTAATGAATTGCTGGATAAATGATTTCAGCAAGATATTTACTTCCTGAAAAAAAAACATCCACAATGTCTGTATAAGCCTGTTTAGTGCTGCGTCCGAGTAGTTCATCTGGGCTTGAATCATGTCCACATGCAACCTGAGACATTTTTAACATTAATATCTCAGTATAAAAACACACACACACACCGATAGTTTATTTAGCAGAATATTCCAGATTGTGTGTGCTCTCAGCTTTGTGTGTGTGTATGTGTGTGTGTGTGTGTGTGTATATATGTGTTGGTACGTTTCCTGGTAAAAAATAAAGGCATGTCAAGAGTCACTATATCATTTAAAACAATATAGGAAGCATTTTGAATATTTTTACTGACTACTTCCTTTTACGGTTGTACCAACAAGACATTATGACATCATCAGTTTATCATTTCCATCACATGTAGGCTTTGGGAAAATGAAGCATACCTACACTGGTTACAATTTTCTTCCTGTCAACAACAGTAACAATTATTTTTTTATCCCATGAGCCTATAAGTACTGAAGGATAATTCATGCATTTCTTCTGGTATTCTTCTATTCTGAAATATCTATATCTTCTGATCTGAGGCTACAAATCTTCATTTTTGGAATTGATCACCACGTGCACGAAGTCCTGTATCTTTCAAAACAATACGCGATGCACAACACAAAAACGGTTTACACATTAGTAACACTAACAGCAGGCACAAAAACGATGATGAATTATACATTGTCATGTTATTTTTTTAGTAGACAGACAAGTTGACAACAACATGTTTAATTTCAAGGTCAAGCAGACTCAAGAAGCGATCTAAAACAAAATAGTGATGAGTTGCACATGAAGCATGTGCACAGTGAGATGTAGGAGCTCTGTACTACATTACGACTGTCCTGCTGTCACGGCTGTGCACAGGCTACCCTACGTTTCTTGCACCCTTAGTGGAACGTAATTGTAGAGGCAGATAATTAGACCGTAAGGAGCTGTGTTAGCACTTTGGGCAACAAATTATATCTCTACAACCCCCTTTTTGACAATGCATGTGTGATTAGCTGTGTATCGGTTAAATGTTAGCCTGCTGTGAACATCAACAGTGTTCTGAGCTTCTCTTTTTGCTATGGACCTCAGCAGCATCCTAAAAAGAAGGCTGTAGCTTACTAGGCTACCTGCATATGCTTTTCTACTTGTAATTGTATTTTCCTGACAAGATCTGCTGATGGAAAAAAAGGATTAGATGAAGTCAATGTGTAATCCAAATAGTTCCATTATTGTAACACTGTTTATTAAGATGTCTAGGAAGTTGTAGCTGAAATAGCTTGAAACCTGTGGGATTTAAGGTGCATTACGGTGACTTTACAAAACTCAGCATCCGATTTTAAAAATATATTAGACCGTCATTCAGCACCGATAATGATTTAAGGTGCAATTTGTTGCTTGAGGCTATGTACGCAAGGAGGCTCCCTTCAAGCTTGAGCATATTTTAAATGCTTATAAAGAAGACTCCTTTTTGTTCATGCCATGTAATCAGAAGGTTGTCACTTTTGTAATCTCTCTCCCCTCCCCTCCCCCCCACCGCAGGACTCTAATTGGTGAAATAAACCAAATAAACCAGCGTGAGTCAGCGGTCATGTCTTGTTAGGCCAGCTCACTTAACAGGGGTCAGAGGTCGCTGTTGTGTTCTCAGGCTTGACCTGCAGGCGTCTATTGGCTTTTGATGGATGTTGTCACTTAAGTGTGCAGCTTTGGCCTCTATAAAATAGAAGGGTGTGTGTAGGGGGGTGACGTGTACCCACACTCGCCCCCTCCCACACTGTTTAGGGGAGATCACAGGGGTGCAGCTGCTACAGACAACTTTGGTCTGGGGAGGGGAGATGGCTGAGCCTCCTCAATGAGAACAAAACCTTTTCTCTCACTCTTTCTCACTCTCTCTGTCTCTCTCTCACACGCACACATGCTTGCCCCTTACAACTACGCCTATTCTTACACAATAAAGCGCCGTCTGACAAGTGACGGGGTGCACGAAAGTTCACTTGACGTGCAGCAGACTTGGCTGCGTTGTCTGGAGGAGAGAGAGCAAAGGTATAGCGTATGATGCTGCAGAAGCATAATTACCTTAATTGTTAACTTCAGAAGAATGTTTGTTAGAATACAGAGGCAGTGGATCACTGTAACTAATGCATCAGAATAAAAAACACTTTATTTATCAGATGGACAAGAATTCTGGTGATAATAGCTAAGGTATAGCAAAGGAACATGCAGAAGTAAAACTTATTTTTATAGCCAGTTCTAACACAGCTGCGCTTTAGCAGCGATACACAAAACAGTTCATGTTCAGACCCACTTTCTTGTTTTCAGAGGGCCTTCAAACGCAGCTGTAATGACTTTCTCTGAGTCAGTGATGAAAATGATGTCTCAGAAGATGTCTTTTACAACGAGTGGTGCTAATCGTGTGGTGGAATTTATGCTGGTTTTTCTTTATTTTGCTGTATTAAATTGAGATGCAATTGATGCTACCAAAATGACATTATTAGGGCCAATTTCCATGTTGACCCTGTTTAACAGGACATAAATACATAGGTCCCATTTATCCATTACATATAAGAGCATTCAAATAGCCTCCTGGATTTTCTTTTTTATGTAAATGCCTTAGTGGCATGTAAATAACAATGCTGCGAACATGTACCAACAGTCATTTTATTGTAGTGTGAGGAGTGTTTGAGTGTAAAATGGCCAATTAGACAGAGTTAGACTGCATCTCACTTACAGGGAGAGTATGTGAATTATAGATTATGCTATGAAGCAATTTATTTTGACCTTTGAAATATACAAGCAGAGGTCCAAAAGCATCTTAGCTTCAAGGTCAGTGTAGTTTGTTACAGGTCTTTTTAGACATTTGCATTTTGTGTATGGTCAAATCATAAATATGCAGTGTAAGTTTTGGTAGAAGTGAAAAAAGCAGGTTCTCAGACTTTTATTCTTATTTAATTCACATTCTTAAAGATATTTAGTTGCAGTTATAGTAGTAGACTGCTAGGCCTTCATGGATATATGAAATATGTGTCACAGAACACTTTGTATGTTTAGTCTGTGATTTAATGTAATAAATTGTGACTAACTTTGGGCAACATCTGAACATGCTCCACTAACTCCTACTCAAACTAGTAAATCTGACTATTTATACTGGTGTGCAGATCTCAGCTATGTCAAACAGTGTCCATAACTGAGAGGTAAAATCTGGATGCGTCCTTATAATCAATGTCTCTCGTAAACGGCTCTCCCATGTCGCTGTGCCACCAGCATTTGTCTTATACTTTGACTGATTTTGTAAGGTAGTCTATAATATACTGTGATTCATAGTTTCATATGATATATATAGTGATTCATAGTTTCATATCATTGTGAAGAAATATGATATTTCAGAAACATTACAGACATGAGGTGCTAGGCCAGTGAACTACACTATATTATAAAAAGCATATACACATAAAAGGCAGCCTTAATTCAGTTACATGCACCAAACATCTGAGCAATTAATAAATCATAAGAATTAAAGTGATAGACAACAAAATGAGGTGTGAGTCAGAATCCTTTCTTTTATTAGAAAGAAAATAGGGTGTAAATAATTTTGGTGATATTTACTTTAAAAATGACATTTTTTTGCACAAAAAATACATCCAAATAATAAATATCTTTGGTTTAGGATGGGCATGGATGTAGTACATATAAAATCCACAAATATAAGTAGTCTGTGTGATAATAATGGGCCGTGAAATAGATATTTATGCATTAATAGGCCTATTTCTGTATTCTGTACTAGTATTTAGTTCTGACAGTTTCTCACAAAGCCTGTAGATTTTTTTGTCTTACAGTGCATGGGGACATAGCCAGTTTGTATAAAAGGTGATATTGTGTTGACTTTGTGTGACATTGTATATCCCTTAAACACATAGAATGCATATTTATTGTAAAGCTAAAAATGTACTACTGAAAATGACTACTGCATGTTATCAATGTATATATCCTAGTATATAGATATAGATATAGACATGGATATATATCACAGGTTTGGTCAGATGACAGTCAGAAATCTGATTTTAACAATGGCTAAACAATGGCGTGTGGCAGAATATGGAGAAAGAAGACTGAGGTTTGAGATAAAAACATCAACTTATCTCCATATGAGGCGAGAACCAGGCCTGGTCTGGAGACTGAGCTAGTTATAACAAATGAATAGGCTACTTAATACCTAATAATAATAATAGTAATAATAATAGTAATAGTAAAAAAATGATAATAATAAGTAACTGTATACCAGCAGGTAGGCTATGTATTTGAATCTGGCAGAAGTGTGTCTCAGAGGGAGCTGGAGAGGAAAATTCAGGTCAGTTTTTCTTCTAATGAGCAGAAAGGACATTTTACACTGTTTTACACTGTTACCCATTAGGAAGAAGGGATGCATTTAGATGAGTCCATAAAGATGGAGGGTGAGGGTTTAGCCTAGTTGACCTGAGTGCTACACGAGACTACAGGGTGCTTTCTGTTTTTCATTATCTTTTATGTTCTTATCAAATGTGATAGGCTATTGCCTTCCCCGACGCCTGCCCCCGAGCCGACTTCTCATTCCAACTCTGCTCCACAGCTCTTTCTTTTAAAAGCAGTGACACTGAAATGTGTACGATTATTCGCCTTCGCGCTGAAAATGCGTCCGAAAATGTGCCAGGAAAAAAAAAATAGGAGTCTGCCACCTTCAAAGCTCTTAAAGTCAGTCCATGTTCCCGGCATGCCCATGCTGGGGGCGGCTCCTCACGATTTGAATGAACAGTCACTTTCGGCGCCATTTTCGAGTGAGCCGCGATAACATCAACACTGCCGCTGCTGCCTGCGCACCGAGCTCCGGCCCGACACCGCGGACGCGCTGGCGGAGGCAAAATCCGGATAATTCATCCACTTTCTTTTTTTATTTTGCGCGCGTAGCATTAACGGACAGTCGTCGACTGTACAAGTGATCGAGCGTCTTTAAGTGATACGGAGTCCGTGGGAGGAAAAGACTCGTCTGCGCGCGTGCGTGCGTGTGCGTGTTTTTTTTCCGAGCAGCATTTTTTGAAAAAGAAAAAAATGGCAAAAATGATCAGGCGGTGGTCGGAAAAATCCTGAAAAATTCTGTAAAATACCTGAGAGCTTTGAGGTGCGGTTTGGGGGTGGATGGACCGGAGAAACGCTCGTTTTTGGTGTTTTTTTCAGCTTGGATTTTGAGCGGGAGTAACGGATGTGCTGGTGCAGTCCGCTCGCCCTGATGCACTCAACACACACACACACACACACACACACACACACACACTCACACACACACTCCACTGACAGCCGAGCCGCATAAACTCCACCGCACTCTCCCAGCCGGGCTGGTAAGGCTTTCCAACCTCATTTACAAACTAACCTACCTGTTTATGTCGAGTTTATTGTTGAGAAACAGAAAGTGCAGGCTGTAATCCAGGATCCCCAAACCGTGTCGAGGCATAAATTACTGTTCGGGGGAGTTCACCAAGCTATTTGCGCCATTTTACCGTCCAGCCACGCAGCGTCTGGGGAAAAGTTACTTGCAACAAAATAGCGTTGTACCCGGACACCATGTTTCTGTCCTGTTTGCCCTGGTCACTTCTGCATCCTCACTCATTACACTGTTTCATGCCTAAGCCTTCTTAATGCGACATGATTGCTTCTTACCTCTGATGTCTAACCTTTCCTAAACCAGTCACTGCAATACCCTTAACAGAGGAACCCGTTTATTGAAATGATGGATCCAGAACTGCATTACAGTAGAAAAGAAGTGCAAATGTGTCTTACATCTGTGCTGTGATGGCTTCCTTACTCTTTAGCTAAGCTACTTTTAGAATGACAGTTTCTGGCCCGAGCCCACGTCTTACTTTTGTTCTCAGTCATAAGGCCCAGTCAGCTCCTACAGACAGCATATCTCTAATATGTTTGAGCTTCTGATTTCATCTGTGTTTTGCATGATTCAGTTCTGTGGACTGAATATCCAAATATATAACGTGTGTGCCAGGGATATTGTTTTGCACATTACAGGATCAAGGAGTCTGATTTTGTGCTATTTGTGCTTAAGCTTAAGATGTGTGGGAGTGGTTAATTGAAAAAGTGCTACAGACGGGAAAAAAATGAAGTTTCGGACTTGGCAGAGGTGTGTGTGTGTGTGTTCGTGTGTTCCACTAACCACTCAGCTCGAGCCCTACTTGCCCCGGGTGTGTGTTGCACACCTGGAGATTCTCTGTGCACCTTCAAGAGCACAGAAATGTTGCTGAAAATGATTAAATCCATTCATGTATTTTTTTCCCCCACTTATTTCTGACCTTAGCTCATGGTTTTATATGAGATTTATATTAGATGTGATGCACACCCAGTACACACAGGGTTAAGTAGTACTGAAATTTCCTGAACTAATTCTTATTAATAGTGCTCATGTTCAGCAAGGACTATATTCTCTGGTCATATTAAGATGATAACAGGAAGACACTGTTTTAATTACCTTTTTCTTTTACTTTTACCATTTGACAGGTTCTCCTACTTAGTACGGCTGTAAAAGGTTTGGGGAAAGTACATTTCTGAGCCAGGTCAGATGCTTTCAGCTGTAATATAGTTTACTAGCATTCAAAAAGAAAAAGAAAAAACAAGTTTCCAGTTGTTATTCTATTGTTGGCCTGTGGTCTCACTCTGTGAATACGTTTTCAACTGCACACACTCACACACACACACACACACACACACACACACTCGGTAACACTTCTCACACTTTTCACCATAACCAGTGCTTCTTGAGTGTCCATGTAGCTTTTAAAAATCAGTTACTCAGCAATAGAAATTCTCTGAACCAATAAGGTTGGAATCATGATGGGTAAAAATTATTCCAGGCTTTTGTGTAAAATTATAATGACCACAGAGTTTAGATGCTAAAGTGAAATATTAGCACAAGCTGAATGCTGGCCAAGTCGCTGCATGTCCATATGTTGCTATTGACAGGAGGGTGTTTGAAATATTTGCTTTTCAGATTGCATGAAAAACAACTAGGTGAGAGGATCTCGTTTCCTTGTGACAGAGAATAAATAATGCATGTAGCTACACATAATTACTAGGTGAGTGTATTACACACTAATACTTGGGTAATAAAAGTTAGCCATATATACACCCATACACACATGTGGGTACGTATGTATAAATGTGTGTGTGTGTGTGTGT
>JANCOA010000031.1:4957247-4969198 GCA_024363135.1 Leptodoras oyakawai
TTAAGTACATAACTCCACGTGTTCATTCATAGTTTTGATGCTTTCAGTGAGAATCTACAATGTAAATAGTCATGAAATTAAGAAAACGCATTGAATGAGAAGGTGTGTCCAAACTTTTGGCCTGTACTGTATATAATGACTTTTTAAAAAATGTTATTACTGTCCTCTAGGAGTTTTTATTCCTCTTATATTGCAGCACTATCACTATCGATAGCACTTTTGTCCTTTTGCCTGATTTATTTTGTCTCCGTTTGGTTTGCAGGGCGTTTCGTACGACCATGTAGAGATGAATTTATACCTGAATGGGAAGAACATGAACTGTCCAGCATCAGGCATTCGAGGAACGGTTTTTCCTGTAGTATACGGTGAGGCAGCATCTTCTGCACTTCCTTTTTTCCTGCATACTAGCTTGCTACTTCATGTGGGTCTGCATGTTACTACAGAAATACATTACACATTAATTTTAGAAATGAAATGTAATAAATTTAACTCATGCTTATTGTGGAAATCGTCATCGCTGCAGTGCAAAGTTTGCTACAATTGAAGACGGGTGAAATAAGTTAATGTAGCCTTATTAACAGTTAATAGAACACACCTGTAAAGTGGTGGGATAGGTGTAGAGTTAAAAGTCCCAGTGCTCTGATATCACTGTTAAAATCAGTTACAGGTACCTATACAACAACCTATTCAGTAAAATACATTATTCAGTACACCAATGAGGCATGAAACGATTGGTAAGCACAGAAACAGATGACGTAATGATGTCAGGACAGTAGTAACTGTTAATATGAGGTTTGTAACATATCCAGTAAGTTGCATCCGATGTGTCAGGTTCAATCCATGGGTATTGATATATATTGAGTAAAGGTAAGTATAACTGCGTTTTGCTAAATTCTAAAACTAATCAATACATAGCTGGGAATGTGATCAGGTAAACAGGAAGTGCCAGGTTCTCTGTCCTGAAGACTTTCATGTAGTGGAAAAACCTACTGATTGTTATAAAAACGCTGAAACTCCAGACTCCTTCTATAAATGTTAAATAAACATCCCTTTGCAGAACATTTCACCATATCAACCATTATAAATTTGTCTTTGATAAACAGCATAATGCATATTTTAATCTTTGTTAGTAGGGCTAAATAATGTATACCTGGCATAAAATAACCTATGAATAAGCTGTTACTATGGAAACTGTAACATATTAGAAAGAGTGCATTGATATCATTCAGGTGAATTGAATTCAGGTCTAACTAGCCTTGGTTTCGGGTAATCCAAGTTAACGACTAAGCACTCTTGTAAGTCACTCTGGATAAGAGCGTCTGCTAAATGCCATGAATGTAAACGCTATGAGATATCGGCTGTTAGTGAAAATGAATCAACGCTGTCTGACCAATCAGAATTGAGCATTTGGAATGCTTTATTGTTGTGCATGCATTATTCCAGTAGCATGAAAGACTAAATCGTTTTGTCTGTTTTTTTGTTTTTTTTCCCCTGTTATGCAGTGGACGACAGTGCAATTCTGGATTGTCAGTTTAGTGACTTCTACCATCCTCCCCCTCAAGGCTACCAAAAGATTCTGTTTGAGCAGCAGATCTTCTGATCCTCAGGCGACTCTGAGAACATCAGCGCTCCAGACAGGAGTCATCGTGTCTTTTCACGCTGCTACGTCTCTGGGGAAATCCGCTGGCATCGGAAATGACATGCTTGTGATTATGTGGCTGACACTTTCCTCTGCCAGTTCAAAAGTACAACTGACCAGTGTTATATCTTCAGTCGTTTCGTTGATGATGTAGAATCAATTCGTGTTAGCAATCAGAGCACTCCTACTTCGCCCTAATTTATGTATTTATCTATTAGGAATTTGTGTGTCTGCACAAAATCCTTCCCAATTCTTCACATGTTGTTTTGGATCACAAAATATGTGCTGCTTTAAAAAAAAATGGGTATATTGGAACACTAATCTAACACTCGTACTATACATTTGGAATGAGGATGTAAATCAGGGTCGACTGACGTGACGCATTACAACTGGCCTGTTGTTGTAATATGTGAATTATGTCTGCAATGTTAGGGAAATTTCCCCAAATCTAGAATAAATTATTTTTGTGCCTATTTATGTCGTACTGAATCTTTTTAAACAGAAATCTCTGTACTGCATTAGTACAAAACAAGCCATGTCTTAAAGAATTTCTTGAACAATGCATATGTGAAAAGAGCATATGGTTCCACCAAATATATAAAGATGGTTGTATCAGATAATTCACTACATTATTGTCTAGTATGTGTCTCTTCTTCATGTCTTCATACCTTCGCTTGAGTAATGCATCTAACATAATATAATAAAGAAGTTTATGATGTAAAGTTTGCAGGAAAAAAAAGCTGGGCCTGTATACTGTATGGTTTACTTTATAAGTTATTCCACTTTTCTGTTTTTGTTCTTGTTGTTGTAAGACATTATTTTATAGATAAGATGCTGTGTGCACTGATTTGTCAGGTGTTTCTTGTGTGATGTATTTTAGGACAGTAATAAAAATATTGTTCTTTGTTAGTTTTTGCACATCCTTTTTTATATCCACACGATTGTAGAAGTCTTAGATTGTAGATTTTAATCAAATGAACTAAAATCCAAGAGCTGTTCTTTAAAACCAATATCCATTATTCTTTGCCTCCTGTAGGATTGTAATTGCGTTTTGACGCATCCTTTGTACACATTTTTGGCGCATGTACACCAATACTGGGTAAGCGAGTCATCCTCTGGCACATGCGCAATGTCTACGCAGGACTGACGTAAATGATGTCCTGAACCGCTTTTAGCATCTTTAATAACTCCTTTAATCTTTAACTCTTATTGGGTTTATTCCATCTCCTCAGTATAATATTACCTGGCTGTACATTAAGCTTGACAGAACCGGTTTTTAAAAGGAGTTGAGAAAAAGTTTATTGATTTCAACACACGGAGTGAAATCCTGCACTTCGCTCCTCCCTTTTTACAGCTCCGCCCCCTGTTCCTGCTCCGTAACGTTCCGTTACGTTGAGTTATTTTCATTTCCCAATATATTCCGCATGATCCCGCCTCTTGCACCATGATTGGTTTTGGTGTTCCACCTTCTGCGCTGTAATTGGCTATTAGATCATACCGCTGAGCACAGTCCAATCGGATTCCAGAACTATCAGATTGCTACAGCCAATCAGCAGGGAGAAGGCGGGACTTCTCGGAATAGCGGTGTGGGGAAAAATAATGCTGTCACGTCTGTTCGCCCGCGGCTCGCTTCTCGAATTGAGTGTCTGAGCGGAGCTCCGGGAGTCGGACTTACACACGGAGAAGACACACACACACACACATACACAGCCATGGCAGAAAACGCCGGCTTGGAAAATCATCGCATTAAGAGCTTTAAAAACAAGGGCCGAGATGTCGAGGTGAGTCGGAGGCCTTGTTGTTGCTAACAGACCCGCGGTGGTGATTAGCGCTTGTCGGGGTTTTGACTCGGATTTTGCAGTGAATTTTCGCTTCAGCTCGAATCCGGAACCTGCTTCAGGTTAACATGCGGAGCGGCGGGCGCGGCCTACGGGGAAAGGCCTCGTTCACACCGCTGATATTCCCCCGGACATGCAGCGCTCGGTGTCTCCGCTCCTAACGATCCTTATTGAGCCAAACATTTTTAGTCTGCGTGTGTCTGAGGGTGTTCAGCGCGAGCTGCGTTTCCTAGTGACCGTCGACACCGAGTTTAGCTTGAAGCAGGCTAACGCTGACTAGCTAGCGTTTATCTCGTAGCCGGTTACTTGGTTAGCGAGCTAGCTATAAAGAGAGAGAGAGAGAGTGTGTGTGTACAATACAATAGAGATAGTGCGATTGAACATTGTAGTCGAGCTTCCATAGTAATACTAATACAGATATGAACGACAAAGCGTTTGTGCCGGTGGCAATACTAGCTAGCATGTTAGCAGCGCCAGTTAATCAAGCTTGCTCATTATTACTAACTAGTACTGCTTGTATAATGAAAGCATCAGCTTGGGGAACACGGGGTAATGATTCAGTTGCAGTCATCAGAAGGTTGAGAGCCTCGACAGTGCCAGAGAGCCACCGTCAGGTCTGCTCGGTGCTTGGATTGGGTTCTGTCCTGTAAGTCGCCCTGGATAAAACCATCTGGCAGATGAATACAAGTCAGGCATGTACCGACGAGTCGATTCCGAGTCAAGGAACCGAGCGACACACTGCAAGCTTCTCCGTGCTGAGTTATGGAAAATACCAGAGCTGAGATGGACAGCGTGCTTTCAGAGGAGTTATATCCTGTGGTCGTGTGCCTGGTGGTGGTGTGTGTCCTGTCAGTCAGCATCAAACCGACTTTACAGAAAACTAAACAGAATTAGAGTCGTTCACTACAAATAAACCCAAGCCTTCTTTATTAACCCAGACTACCTGTTCAGTCCTGGTTAACCTCACCTTAATTCCACTGAACCCTACATTTATTGAAGTCAAAGATTCATTTCATGTCTGCTCTGATTCCTCTGTCCAATCCTGTGGAGTGTCTGGTCCGACGTTTCATCAGTTCCCCAGTCCTCTCTTTAGTTCCCCTTTACTGCCGGACATGCAGAAAAAACCCATCTAGCACTGGCTTTATCTTCTTCACGGTATAGAGATTGTTGGTTGTGTAACATGTTGATCAAACAGCTAGTTTTCACACTGATTAGTGCTGCAGCAGTAGCTGTTGCTGCACACCCACAAGAGAGGAGGCGTAAACCTGTTTTAATGCCTTGGTTATCCCTTTTTATTGTCTAGAGGTTAGTTAGAATCTTGAGTTGAGGTGGTCATGAAAGAGTCCTGCCTTAGGACTGAGAATGGACATCTCTAGTCTTCTGTAGTTTTATCTTTTCCAGGTACAGTTTATTGCCAAAGGTATTCACTCACCCATCCAAATCATTGAATTCAGGTGTTCCAATTATTTACATGCCCACAGGTGTACAAACATTTGTGAAAGAATGGGTCGCTCTCAGGAGCTCGGCGAATTCCAGTGTGGTACCGTGATAGGATGCAACCTGTGCAACAAGTCCAGTAGTGAAATTTCCTCACTACTAAATATTCCACATGCAACTGTCACTGGTATTATAACTAAGTTGAAGTGATTGGGAACGACAGCAACTCACATAAAATGACAGAGTGGGGTCAGGGAATGGTGAAGTGCATGGTGTGCAGAGGTCTGACCTCCAAATAGATACAGACCTCCAAATAGAGCTTCATGGAATGGGTTTCCATGGCCGAGCAGCTTCATCCAAGCCTTACATCACCGAGCACAGATGCGCAGTGTCTGGTGCAGTGGTGTAAAGCACACTGCCACTGGACTCTCGAGCAGTGGAGACATGTTTTCTGGAGTGATCTGATGGGCGAGTCTGGGTTTGGTGGTTGCCAGGAGAACGGTACTTGTCTGACTGCATTGTGCCAAGTGTAAAGTTTGGTGGAGGGGGATTATGGTGTGGGGTTGTTCTTCAGGAGTTGAGCTCAGACCCTTGGTTCCAGTGAAAGGAACTCTTAATGCTTCAGCATACCAAGAGATTTTGGACAGTTTCATGCTTTGTGGGAACAGTTTGGGGACGGACCCTTCCTGTTCCAACATGACTGCACACCAGTGCACAAAGCAAGGTCCATAACCTCAACCCGAGTCCTGACCTCAACCCGATAGAACACCTTTGGGATGAATTGGAGATGAGACACAAATGGAAGAATGGTCAAAATTCCCATGAACACACTCCTAAACCTTGTGGAAAGTCTTCCCAGAAGAGTTGAAGCTCTTACAGATGCAACGGGTGGGCCAACATCATATTAAACCCAATGGGTTAAGAATGGGATGTCACTCAAGTTCATTTGCATGTGAAGGCAGGTGAGTGAATACTTTTGGCAGTATCGTGTACTTTCCAACACTGGAACAGTATCTGGTTTGTTTCATTTTCCTTAAGGTTTTCCAGGAACTGTGCAATATTACACCTGAGTCGGTACCGTAAACACAGTCATCCCTGTAATAAAGTATTGTTCTTAAAGCACAAATTTCAACAGCTTCATGCACCAACAGGTTTTGCTTTTATGTAGAGTTTATAAGCTGTTCTACAAAAATGCAAGTATTTTGCATAAATACTTACTAACAGAATTTGACCGCTGCCCTGAGCTTCATTATTAAAATAATAACAAAACAAAATAACAAACATGTTTTTCCCCCCCATCTCGGTATGTCGGGTTTCTTGCCAGGAGCAATCACACAAAATGCGATAACAAGAGATTTAACAGTGATGCTGTCCTTTAAGGCTTGTATGAAGCGCATGTGACTCAACACAAGCTGTGCATTGTTTCTGACGGAGGTAACAAACATGTGAGGTTTGCCTTTTTGATAGTTGCTAGTAAGCACTTGGGTGAAACAAGAAAAAGCCATCAGTCTCCCTCTTGCTTGAGCTATTCCAGGAATCCGAGCTGCAGTCCATAGTTCTCACGCGGTCGCTCAAGATGCTCGTGCTGTTCCAAGAAACTTTCTCTGCGGACGCTTGTTTTTCTGCTTTCGTCCGAGCGCTACGAGTATTTAACCAACTAATAGTATCTGTAGATGTTATCATAAACTCATTTAAAACTAGAGAAGTGATCACTTCCTGTTTTTCCCAAGTAGGAATTCCAAGATGTTTTGTCTTTTTGTTTTGGCTGGTCAGGGTCCAGACAAGAAAAATATGAGCTTTAGTAGCAGAGACTTAGCTGGATTAGGAAGTAAGATTTTTGGTCATGGGTGTATGAGGAACTGGTTTATTAGGGGTGGGTAGAGTGTGTGTGTGTGTGTAGGGGGGGGGGGTGATATAGTGCATCATAATGTCTTATTGTTTAACAATACATTCTGCAGGCTATGTAATAAAGTATGGTATTTGTCTTAATCCTGCTTATATTATGCAAGATGAAATAAATATGTAAACGTAATCAAGCCCACACTCGAACACCATTCCTGTGGTGAAATGGTGCTTTCTGCATCATACTTTTCACTGTCGCTAATATGTTTGTTTGATCGTTTCTTCCCCCCATTGCACCCATATTGATTTATGAAGGAAACTTTTCTAAATGGAATCATATCAAGAAATTCATGAATCAAATCGCCAACAAAGTAAAAACCTGTAGTTGATGTGTGTGTGTGTGACTGTTCTGCAAAAAGAGGTGAAACTTTTCATTAATCCAGTGCGTCAGTACTGACAGAGTTACAGGATCAGTCTGAACTAATCAGAGAGCGCAGAAAGTCTTTATGGAAAAGCAATGAACCATTGTCTTGTACGTTTCAACTCTTTATTAGCATATCGGCTGTCCGTTCACAAACTGTCAGCAATCTCAAACACTCGCGCAGATGTACACACTGTGTCGTTCTGTACAGCGCAGCAGTGCCAAGCTGTCATGTCACTAAGGGAAGCTTCAGGCCGCTGGCTTATGGAGTGTTTCCCGACTGCTTTGCCCTGCTTTCAGCCCACTTCTGTGTCTGACTCATCTCTCTCTCTCTCTCACACACACACACACACAGTGTTAGCTATATACAGTATTTGCACTTTAGTATGCCAGACTGTAGAGCCGCAATAATGCTTCACACACGTGTCAAACGTGTTAACCTGCAGCTCACTTTACTAAACGTTGTTATTAACATAGTCTGTATTTACTTCATTTCCTTAAAAGAGCAACTCAGTTGTTTGGAGCTACAGCTGGTATTTGCATGTTTATTTATTTTTTCTCAAGATGAAGCGCTTGCTTTTTTTCCCCTTTGTTGTAGTGACCCAGTCATGACCGATAGACATGCTTGGAATTCTAGTGAATCTAATGTCCAGATTTTTTGGCGCTAGGACTGCTTTTTTTTTTTCTTTCTTTTTTTTTCTTCTCTTCACTCTCTCATTTATCCATCAGCCTTTTTTTGAACGTGTATTTCTACGTTATATCACCGTTTCTTGATACGATTCCCTAAAAAGCTTTTGTTTAGATGTTGATATAGTTATTGTAGGTGCCCCATTCAGGCAAGTTCATTTTAAGGTCGATTAATGGTTAAATGGTTAAGTGGTGTGATGTTTTTATTCGTAGTGAGTTCTCTCAGTAATTTAACTGAGCAAATGATGTTTTTCATCATAGCTAGCAAAATCAGTAATCGGTCATTAGCCTTGGGGTTTACGTTTCTCAGTTGCCTAGCAACAGTGTTCTCACAACTTTTACCACTTGACTAGCAAATTTGTCCATTCGCCAAAGGTGGTGGTGGTGGTGGTTGTTGTAAGGCATTGCTGCGTTTTATTTGTTGTAAGGTTTCAGTCTGTGATTGAAACTGAAACTTCTTTCTGGGATCAATGAAGTATTTCTGATTGGTCTGATTCAGATTAACGCACTTAAATTCTGTTACAGTTAAGCTCTTGTCTGCCACGTTCGTCTATTTCTGACTCTTATTTTAGTGCTCTTAAAGATATTTACATGAAGCATTGCTTGATTTTTAGGATTGCTTCTGTTTCATTGCGCTTGGATTGCTTAAGTCGGGGCTTGGGCTCCGGTGCTGTAACATGAACCAAGATGCCCAGTCATAAGACCAAACCTGATCTCTCCCTTCATTCCCCCTTGTGTGGAATCTCCACATGTTCATTCCAGAGCAACCCCCCCTTCAAACCCCCTTCATACCCCTCCTTACTCCGTCAGGTTTATTCTCAATAACTCTATATTGTTGATCAGTTTGCAAACTAGGTACTCACGAACCAGCTTGTTTTAGATAAAAAAAAATGGACATTTTAAAACGAATAAGCCTATATGTTGCTTACATTCACACTGCCAAGCGCCAACCGTGACAGTGGATTATTCATGTCCTGTGATACAGTCAAAGATGTAGTCGATTTTCTTACAGACTACATCACTAATAAGGTTAAGACCGTATCAGTTATTTTACCAACCCCAGTAAAATATAATACAGTAATTTAATTCACCTGAACGTTTATTAAACAGCAGTGTGGCTTGACTGGCCTGCCTACAGTCCATGAAGAGGAGAAACGGACATCAGCGAAGACATTGACGAAGTCTTGTACATGGCAAGATTGGGCAAAAGTCCACTTGCAAAAGTGCAGCAATTAATATCTTCTTCTTCTTCATCTTCTTGGCTGCTTATTCCTTTTCAGGGTCACGGGGGAGCCGGGGTTTAGCCGGCCACATAGGGCGCAAGGCAGGAACAACCCTAGACAGGGCGCCAATCCATTGTAGGGCACACACACACTCGCGCGCACACACTTACACACTAGGGCCACCTTAGAGACACCAGTCAACCTAACATGGTTAGGACTGTGGGAGGAAACCGGAGTACCCGGAGTAAACCCATGCAGACACGGGGAGGACATGCAGACTCCACACAGAAAGGACCCAGGCCACCCTACCCAGGGATCGAACCCGGGACCTTCTTGCTGTGAGGGGATGGTGCTACCCACCGAGACACCGTGTCACCTGCAATATCTTATAATATCTTAAATTCCAAATGTAAAAAGTATAATTAAAAGAAAATTGTGTTGCAGGCATTCATTTCTAATGTCTAGAATTAAGTTCATCATTGTAAACCCTGAAAATGTTCAAGTGATTTTCACTTTGCATTTGTGTCCCAACTTTTCTGGAAATGGGGTTTGTCATTTTCTGATGATGTAGTTGCAATATAACGGAAGGCTTCACAATACCCTGCACGAAACGTCACGAGGGGAACGTCTGCAGTTTTCATGGGAGTGACCCTTTATTAAAAAAATGGCAGGTCGATGTGTGTGTGAGGAAAGAGTTTGCAGTTTGTTTCCTCCCAGTTCTAAAAGATGGCCGAGCGTCAGGAGTAATGCTCGCTCCCCATACTCAAGTCACGAACCTGGAGTGAAGTCGGCACCTTGTCGCTTGCGAGCGTGAATAGCGAGTAAAGCCGGGCAATTCAGTTACGTGTGAAAGGTTTCCGAGTGAACGCGTGATGGCTTTAATAGTAGCCCCTCCACTTCCCCAGCCTTGAGCGACGGTGGGGCTTCTCCCGTTGTCATGACTACAGCGGCTGGTTACCTCTTTGTTCTGTGGAGTGGCCAGTCTGGGATGTGTTTTTCATCTCATTGTGGATGCAGCTTTACACCTCATTTGTTGTAAGCTGCTCTCGTCCTGGCCTGGGCTTGCACTAATGATTCATGCATATTATGAAAGTGCTGCTCTGTAATTCTTTCAACCAGAATAGCCAGGCTTTCTCTGGACACTTCATCTACAGCATTATGCTATAATTGTACAACTGTTTTTTTTTTGTTTTTTTTTTTTACCCTGCTTCAACACTGCTGTAACACGTGCATTAGTGAAGATTTATTGACTAATACTTCATATTGCTTTTAGTTCTTTCATAGACAATAAATACATCAAATCATAAAACCAGGAGATTAAATGGGCGTTTATAATGAAACCTGTAGCTGCAATTCTTTTCCTTTTGCTTATGCCAGACTGTCACAGTGTAGTATGTGGTATAAATAAACGATCCAGTAATGAGATCAGATATCCGTACAGACACCCCGGGTTTGTTGGAAGGGAAACCTGCTAGAAGCGTGTCCCATTGATTCATAGACTGTGCCGAAGAGTTTTATGATTCGCCGATATTTTATTACAGACATCACCCTGAAAAATGAGCATCACCGCCTTCCCTCGTCCTCCTCCTCTCCCCGCCGTCATCTTCCTTTCTGTCGATTTAAATGCCTCACGGACTCGTGTTGTGTTGTGGAATGCCATGCGAGTAATATTTCCAGTTTTGTCGTCGTCTTGGCACTGACTCTTTGCTGTGTCTTCTGTTTCAGACTATGCGAAGACATCGTAACGAAGTAACAGTCGAACTGAGAAAGGTAAGCAAAGACGTCCGGCTTCCTCGACAAGTTTTGACCGAAGGAGAGTCGTAAAACTCCAGAAAAGCGTAGCTTTATTTGTTCTTCTCGGAAATGTCAAGCTGATCCGACAGCGGCCAGGTCTGTGTGCTGCCTCTTGGCCCACGACTCTGTGTAAAAATAGAGTATGTTGTACACACACACCCCTCTCTGTGCTGTGTAATAGCAGTGACTCAGTAACTGTTTCTGAGAGTGAAAATGACCCCGGATAATATTGCATTGATTAGGGTCGGGAACCCCCGAGGCTCATCGCTCTTCAAATCAGTTCACTGGTACACGCATCAGCTGTAATATATTTTTAAATGCTTCCTAAAAGTGACACCATATGCGCCGAGTATACCTGCTCCCTCCTTAATACTAATTTATTTTTTATTAAGTCTTCAAATTCTCACCAGTTGCACAGACGCTGTAATGAAGCAGGAACTCACACTTTGTCAGATCCTTTGACACACTCATTTCGTCTCGTCAGCGCTGTGTTTAATTGGTTATCTTAATTAAACAGACGCACATCTGAAGGTTGTTTTTTTTTATTATTATTATTATTATTACTAGACACTGAGGCTGATGAGAATTTGTGACGCAGTGCAGCTACAGTTGGGTGGAGGCATATGTGGGTGGGTGTGTGGGTAGTTGAAATAGAGTGCAAGGCTACATAGGAACCTTTAATCTGAGCTCGACATGATTCTCCTTAGGTGTCTCGCGTGCTTACGTTTGAGATAATGGACTGGGTGGAGTTGTCTGGAGTTTGTACTTGATGTCATAGCGAAAGCTTGTTAGGATGGTTTTCATTAGGGATTACGCATGGGTCTGTGAAATCAGGTCAGCTCTAATGTTAAAGCGGCTATAAGCAATTTTGACAAAATCAAATTTGTAATATCCATCAGGTCTAAAGCTGATATGTTGACTGTCCTAACCAGGACTTTTCCATTTTGAGAAGCTTCATAGGTGTCGATTATTTCTCTTTCATTCATTCATTCATCTTCTTGGCCGTTTATTCCTTTTCAGGGTCACGGGGGAGCCGGTGCCTAGCCGGCCACATAGGGCGCAAGGCAGGA
>JANCOA010000031.1:5008804-5021494 GCA_024363135.1 Leptodoras oyakawai
AATGAATGAATTCTGAACTCATGGTTCCATTAATGATAGCATGGCCCAGATGCAGCAAAACAGGCTTAAACCATGATGCTGCCACTACCGTGTTTCACAGATGGGATGAGGTTTTTATACTGGAATGCAGTGTTTTCTTTTTTCCAAACACAATGCTTCTCATTTAAACCAAAAAGGTCTATTTTTGTCTCATCTTTCCATATCGTTCCAGTAGCCTTCTGGCTTATCCATGTGATCTTTAGCAAACTGCAGACAGGCAGCAGTGGTCTTTTTGGAGAGTTCTCCTTGCAACCCTGCCATGCACACCATTGTTGTTAAGTGTTCTCCTGATGATGGACATTAATATTAGCCAATGTGAGAAGTTACTTTGGGTTTCCTTTGTGACATCGTGGACTATTACACGCCTTGGTCTTGGCATAATCCTTATTGGTCGAACATTCCTGTGGAGGGTAGTAATGGTTTTGAATTTCCTCCATTGGTACACAGTCTGTCTGAGAGACAGACCATCTACCATCTTTAGAGATGGTAACCATTGTAACCATTTCCAGCCTGATGAGCATCAACAAGTTCTTCTGAGGTCCTCGGAAATCTTTGCTCATACCGTTATACCGTCACACCGTATGTGGGTGAAGATCAGACTTTGTGTCCCTGTGCTTTAAATAAAACAAGTGACCAACTCACACCTGATTGTCATTCCATTAAGTGAAAATATAGACAATTCTAAAGGGTTCACATATATATGTATATATACATATACTGTATATATAAAACTTCACTGTCTTAATGTCTGTCCATCACATAGACAAGAATTTTGACATTTTCTCTGTACACAGAAAAGAACAGAAAACCTGTACTTATCATCTGTATTCAACAGATACACAAAGCTACACCTTTTTAGTGTAGTGTAGTCTGATCTCTGAAAGGATTTATTGTGCACATTCAGAGATTAATTTCACTTAACCATTTAAAGTATTTATTCTAGAAATAATAAAAAAACTGTATTTCTCAAGAACTGCCCCAATAGTGGCCTTTCTTCATAAAAAAATTCTTGTTTATGGTAATCAGGCATCCGGTACAGATGTGGCAGGTAGATAATAGGTTGAAAAATGCTGAAGTGTTCCTTAAATAAAACCCATCCATGCTATTCACACTGTTTTTCTTTACTTTTTTATATGTTTAAGTGGCAGAAGTCGTCTCTTGTCCGAAGCGCTTCTGAACAGACTGCTGCACCTTTATCAAGTAAGACTTCACTGTGATCGGTCACTTTACTCTTACGCATAGTGCTTTTCTGCAACAGGACACTGTTTATACAGCAGTAAGGACATGTACAGAGTTGTAGGTAGATGTTATCATTTTACAATTCTCATATGAGTATAAAAATAGAACCGCTTTCGGTACCCTTTCTTTGGCAACGGGTTTAGAAGTAAAGCACTGCCTAGATAAAGTATGTGCCCTGTTTCTGTTTATTCATTGTAGATGGCTGTGTGAAGAACAGACGAGAAGGAGATGTGGATTGTCAGTGCAATAAGAGACTGAGAAATTGAGGAATCTCTCATTAACTTTAGCCCTGGAGACCCTTTGGGTTACAGTTTAAGGTTTGCCTTGATATCATACATGATCCAACTGAGGCAGCATTTCCACCAGCTGTCCCATATGACTAGCTTTCATAGGGTGGTCATATAGTTTTTGGCAGTGTTTCTTGTTACCAATTAATTTGATGATGATATATACCTAGACTTCACCAATCCAGATCACACTTGGTATGCTCATAGCTGCTTATGTCTTATACAGAATATAAAGTTTGTGTCCTTAGGTGTGTCTTGCCCTTCATGCTACTACCCCCTATAGTGGTGTAGGCACTGTTTTGGACAACAGATTGAAAACTTCTGACGTTTTTAATAGCAATTTGGCTTATAGGAGGCGCATTGCTCGAGCTTGTTACCATTCATTTGTGGAGTAGCGCCATATAGTCAATAATGTTCAGCACAAAAATCCTGCACTTGACTAGCCAGTATCTTACAATCTACAGTCTCAAACGTAAAGAAATTTCACATCCTCAATCACTACCACATTCTTCAGATGGACACCAAATTCCAGGAAATTTCATCCATCAAGGGCACGGCAACACACACATTTCTTTATCCCAAGAACTGCTTGCTTAAGCAAATATTTAGAAATTTTATGAGCTTATTTCACATCATTCTTGCTCTGTCTCTCACTTGAGTCATACTCTGCACCGTTATGCCGTACATCTAGTTATACACACTACTGAGGTGGACCAGGTGTGTTGAAGGGAATGAACTTGTTCTTTAGCAAAAGGGTACACAGTTACACGTTACATACCTGTCACATGAAATATATTTGTCCTTCATTCAGCGCAACAATCCTTCCAGTTGCTAGTTGTGTCCAAGTTTATGGTTGACATCATTATTATACACCAAGGAAATTTATTGTGTAGACTCAAATGCATACACTTGCTCATGACTTATTAAATTTCATATGAAGGGTATCCCAGAATATTATTATTATTATTATTCATTTAAAATATGTTTTGATTTTTAATCTTCATCCGCTGTTCATTTCAGATTTAGTGATTTTGTGAAGACATTTCTACGGCATGGAAAACGTTTGTTTGAAGAGCACCCAGCTTTTCGGTGTCTAAATATGTTCCTTGGCGAATCCGGATCCTTTTACTTTTATTTCCTGATTCCTTTAGCAGGCACACGTGGGTCAACGTGAAACTCACCAGTGAGGCAGTACTGCTTTCATTTTGGACATGATGACAACGTGCCACACTGAAGAGCAAACCCTTCACTGCATTGCTCTTATCTTCGTTAGGAAAGCAGAAAGCAGGACATTGATTTTTAAGAATTGCAACAGCAAATTAAAAGCAGTTCATGCCGCTGCACTGCGTTTCAGTAGTGATGCCGATGAAAACGTGACATGCTGAAAAGCAAAACCTTTACTGCAAGATTGTAGTAATCCTAGATAGGAAGGAACCTTGTTTCTAATGGACAGGTTGGACTGTATTTCACTGGGGTAGGAAATGCAAAGCACAATCTTCTGCTCCAATTGCTCTTCAGTGCAGTGGGCTTGCTTTTCAGTGTGTAACGTTTTCTGTGTATGTTTGCATTTATAGCATTTGGCAGACACCCTTATCTAGAGTGACTTACATTTATTTCATTTATATAACTGAGCAGCTGAGGGTTAAGGGCCTTGCTCAGGGGCCCAACAGGGGCAGCTTGGTGGTGGCTTGAACCCCCAACCTTCTATACACCTTAACCACTGAGCCTCCCCTGCCCCTGAGCATGGAGCACAATGTTCACTACAAGGTGTTTTAAAAGATCCTGCTGTTTTTCACAGCAGACATCAAATGATATAAGAGCAATACGTGTGATGCCTTACCCTTATGTCAAAACTGAAACTCAAAATTTAAGCTCCATATTTATATATTGGTGAAGATTGTGACCTGCTTACCTAGGTATACACAGATTTTAAGAGATTATCATCTCATCTGTTTTGTTGCCCCCCCCCAAAAAAAAAGATGACATAAAAAAAGAGGAGTACTGATAATGCTTGAATTTTGCTTTATTGGTGATATGGTACAATTAGCATTGAAGAAGGAAGGATGCGACATGGGTGGCATTGGAAAGGGTTTCAGATCGAAATCTCAACGTTTGTTTCCATTATCTGTAACTTGTGTATACAAGGATGTGAAGATATTGAATAAACTTGGCTCAGATGTATAATATAGTCAAATGCTGAAGGGTTTAATGTTCCATGATTCATTTTACATTACATTACACAATACTGACCAGTCTGGGGCCCATCTGAGCTCTGAATGCTAATTCAGACTGGGAGGAGCAGCAGGAAAGCCAGTAGTGTGTGATGTATTTGTTCAACACTTGGGTATGACTTGCCAGTGAATTTTGACCCATTGATTTTTGGTTTCTTAGGGTGACGTTATAATCGGAGTAAAAATAATAATCAAGAAAAGGGAAAATCAATGATGGAAAAAAAAAAAATCAGAACGTATAATCGATGTATAACATTTCACATAATTGGCAGATGCAATAACACGGATGAACCACCTCATCATACAATTTCCACTTAATCCAAAGATAATCGAATGATACAATCATACAACTGAAGCAATCAATCAACCAAATGCAGCCAATGAAAGAAAAGGATGAAAGAATCAGCGTAACTCAAATATAGCGAGTTGAGAGGTTCACTGCTTAATTGATTCAAAATATGCTCTACTAGAACATATTTAAAATGAACAACATAATTAAATTAAGCTCCCCCTATAACGTTTAAAAATAAATCCAAATAAAATAAAAGCATGAAAAAAAAAAAAACAGGAATACATTTAAAAACAACAAAAGGCACCTGTTTTTGAAAGTTCGTGTCCTCGACGGTTCCGGTTAGGATCTAAAGCACTATGAAGAGCTAACAGAAATACACTGAAGTACTGCAGGGATGCAGCACAGAGCGGCTGAAGTGCCAATGTAATAAACGTGTACATGAACGAGTATTAGTGGGATTAAACTACATGCCTCCTATAGCAGCTCCTATATGAATATTAGCGCACTGGATACACTACAGTAACTAGCACATAACTCTCTATGGTACAAATCGAGAACCATTATTCTCAACTCCAGCCTCACTGCAAAGCAACATCATAAACAATGTGCCAATAGAGGTTGACTGTTTTATAAAAAGGGCACCCACTAATAGACTAAAACCAGCTTTAAACACATGATAGGTAAACATGTCGTCACGTAGGAATAATAATTAAAAAAAAAAAAAAAAAAAAAAAAAAAAAAAAAAAGATACAGCCCTGTTTAACAAGCAGAAGTCTAATAAAGAAAAATTCAAGAAAAAAAAAAAAAGAAAAGCACTCCTGATCCATGACTGAAGTAAAATACTGAAATAAACCCCACCAAACAGGGATTATGCGATTACATGATTTTTGTTTTCTGGTCAATTTTAAACCCAGCAGTAAGCCATACAAGGGTGTGTGAGAAGTAAGAATATTCAGCCTATATAACCATTAGAGACAGGAAGCGCCAGGGAGTAGGGGGGAAAAAATAAAGAAGAACATAAAGGAATGCAAGGATGAAGTTACTACGGTGAAAAATCCAATCATAGTTTTAAAAATAAAGTGGGGAATGCATCCTCCCTTCATACGACTCTACATACGACTACAGCTACAGACTGTACAACAGTGAGGCCAAACTGCCGCTCTGGGAACTGCCCTCGGATCGGCGGGTGTGAAAATACGAGCTCGTCAGAAAGTAAAAACCCAAAGCGCCAATCGTTCTCTTAGGTCCTCGTGCCTCAACCACGTCTCGAGGCTGCTACCGGCTTTGGTTCTTCCTGAAACTATGTCTTCTGCTTGTAAGTTTTATTATTGTTGTTTTTTTTTTTTAAACATCCCATTGTGGCACACAACTCGATGATAAAACTAACAAATGTCTTATGAAAGAAAGTAAAAAATGAAAAGAGAAAAATAACTGAACATCAGTGATTGAAAACCATCACTTGCGAGCCTCATGACTAAGAAAAGACAAATGTTTAAGATCTTAAATAGAATTATTATTGTTAATAGATTTTTGTGATTTTTTTTTTTCCTGTTTATTTTACCTCAGTAAAAAGATGAGGTGCTTAATAACGCGATCGCTAGCTAAGGTTTAGGAGGCGGGTTTCTTTAAGTCTCGTATCTGTTTAATGAGGTACGTCTTTTCGTCGTTAAACTGCTCGTCATCCGTGCGGTCCTTCTGGAAGTTGCTAAGGAAGTCGATGAGCTTTGTCTGGTTCTTCAGAAGGATGTCTATGATGGGCTGCGTTTTGTTTGGGTTAGCCACGAACACCTGAGAGGAATAAAAAGTAGATACGCAATATGATTTATGCCTTCTCAAGGAACACGCCAGCATTCATCATTCATCAACCCACTCTCTATTCAGCACACATGTAAACACCTTAGACAAGAACGAACACATTTTCCTGCAGTGAGAAAAGAACAAAACCTGTTTACTTTAAACTCGCTTACAATGGAAGTCTCTGAAGCATTGCAAAGTTAATCTGCTGCTCAAACCTTCCACATGCCTGCACTGACAGGTGCAGGAGACTAGACTAGGTAAGCACTGATTCATCAGCACAGATGATATCATCTGTATCAGTTGATATTCTGACTGCCATCAGCCTATCGGCCGATAAGATGACAGTCACCGTGACGGTACATGACAGTAGTGTCCGATGATTATCTGTTGTGCGCTGGCTAAATGATGTGGACAATTTTCCAACACATGTCACTCGGGTCTTATTTTACAGGTTCATATATCAAAACATTTTGCATCAACTTGCATGTATTAAACATAAAAGTTGAGGAAAGTTGAAACATAAAAGGGGAGTTAATAATGAGAGTTAATAGCACAGGCTTTCTAGTGAGCTGCTTCCAATATGGATAGCCAAAAGGGGCAAATTAGTTTGTTCCCTGTTAGAGGTGATATGGATAGGGAAAAGGGCCAAATTAGTTATTTTGCTCATAGAGATGATGTGGATGGTGAAAAGGGTCAAATACACCCAAGATTAAATGTTATATTATGCACGTAATATGTAATAAGATGACAGGGTCAAAAAAACCCAAAAACATCATTTATCGGCATTGTGTAAACTAAAATTTTAAACATTGTAATTTCACAATCAGTGCAACTCTGGATTAAATGCTGCTTTTATTCATTCTATCATCAGAATTGTTTGTAAATTCTTATATTTGTAGTAGGCCTATTATCAGTTAAATGTTTCCATCTTTTGCTTCCCCCCTGAAAGCGATACATGAAAGTGCCATGCTTGAAATATAAAAAATTTCAGTGAAAGCTTGAAAATGGCACAACATAAAATTCTTTACCCTGTTCTAAATAAAAGGCACCATGACCAGACCATTAATGACCAGGTGCCAGGAGAGTAGCATCCTTTCTCTCTCTCTCTCTCTCTCGTGTCAATCACAGCAACACTATAGCCAACAATGCATGCCTGTGAAAGGTCTACTTTAAAAGGCTGCCCTTGGACTCCAATTCTCTAGCTAAATTAATACGTTTTGTTCTTTTCTCTGTACAGAGAAGCACAATATACTCCATGGTAATCACACACACACACACACACACACACACACACACACACACACACACACACACACACACACAAACACAAGTAAACAGTGGTTATCCTAGAAACAAAGAAATGTAATCATGATGTTACCTTGAAGACGTGGAACGCCTCAAACTGGATATTGGGACTTTTGTCTCTCAACAGGTTCATCATTAGTTTGAGGTTCTCTGGCTTGCTGATGTACCTCGTCATCACAGTGAAGTTGTGTCTGTCCAGCAGGAGCTCACCCAACAGCTGTCATGCAGAAGAAAATCTCAGTTACAAGGATAGGAAATAGAAAAAGGCAGGAATTTCTTTCTTTTCTAAGGCACTACACACAACACACCTTCAATGACTGCCTCTTTGTCACATAGTTTTCAGAGTGCAGCAGCTTCTCATAGTTCTCAAAGACCTGCAAAAACACACATCAAGAGAAGATCTAAATAATTAGTAAAAAAAAAAAAAAGACTGAAAAAGAATAAATTACCACTCTAAGTATGCCTTTCTAATTTATTTTAAATAATTACCAAAAACCTGATTTCAAGCCCATTTATTGTATATTTAATAATCTGCTGCATGCAAAACAAATCATTACACAAGAGACATCATTTACATTTTACACCCACAGGAAATCATGCTGAAATTTGCATATAGGAGCTGGATTAGTAATAACAGTACTACATAACATCAGTCATACAGTACTGTGCAAAAGTCTTAGGCACCCTGTTGTTTTATTAGATACAACTTTTGTTATTGCATTATTGGGTCAGTACAGAAAGATTTTATATTTCCAAACAGCAAAAAGTTAAATGTGATACAAAAATGTTTGTATGTCAGATGTATGCTGGGTCTTACATGAAAAAAAGTGAGTAAGTGTGACAGTCAAAAGGCATTTCTCAATACAAAGTATGCCACGTTTGGACTTGGTAGCACAGACTAGGAGCAAGAACACATCCGGGTATTTAAACTCTACTTGGCTAGATCCAGTCTTTAGAATGGAAGAGTACTCATACTGTGACTGATACAAGTACACAAGTACAGACAAGAACGCAGCGTGAAGTGGATGGCCAAAGTCTCCAGTAGAGCTGTGGCAGATTCTCCAAGACACTCTAATTCATTTCCTTATAAAACTGCACACACTGTACCTGAGAACACTGTTTAAAAAAAGGCACACCAAATATTGACTTCCTTTAGTTTATTACTGTTTACTGCACTTTATAGTGTTTTCTTTTATGTAGAAACATAATTATGCATTAAGACTTTTACACGATACTGTACATTCAGTACTACGTCAAATTTTCCATCAAAAAATTTACGTCAAATGTGATTTTGCTTTATTAAAAAGAAAAACTCCCTGCACAGACAATTATAGTTATAGTGTTATAAATAGACATTTATAACTTGTAAATGCCACTTACCGCATCATAGTTCTGCTCTAAAAATTCTGCCACTAGAACCTTGTGTCTTGTAAGAAGGTCCTGCAGAACGACAGCAAGAAAATCTGATTAATTCAGGAAGTTCATGGATGAGATCAGACAGATGTGTCAGGACTGCGTTCTTGCCTTGAACGTGGCGAACGCATCGGAGGCAATGTCGAACGTTGACATTTCCACATAGCTGAAAAAGTCGTTGAAATGCTCGGAGTGCAGGATGATTTTGGCGAGCGGTTCGTGCCGGATGCACTCGCGCAGCATGATGCCGCAGTTCAGCGCCACCTGAGGAGTCTCATACCTCCAGGGGGAACACAGTAAATCAATAAGATGGAAAAGAAAATACTAATTAAATGTCAAACACATTCAGGGGTGGATGTGTTGTTATTTTTTGCTACATAAACATAGAAATATTCAGACTCTGTCTATTAACTTAATTCAGAGTACATAACTGTCAGAGTTCATTAATTCAGGACAGATCTTGATTGAGGTGGAGGTGAAGTGAGCCATGTCTCATCTCACCCTTTCAGCAGGATGAAGAGCACTTCCTGATGGGAGCAGAAATATTCCACTGTGGGACTGCGGGTGCCGATCTGCCTGCGGAGGATGTTGTTGAAGATCTGACACACGTCCTTCTTCCCCTGCATACGCAGCGGTATAAAAGATACTTAAAAAATGACAGAAATACAGCAAAAACAATACGTTCGGTATGTGTGTCACAGTTCCTTCTTCCGTCTGTCAACTCGACTGACTGGATTTGTGAACGTACCTCTACAGTAATACCCCTCAGTAATAACTGTTCTTACTGTAAGGTCATTAACTCAACAACAAATAATGGCGTATTTTGTGAGATTTTATTAGGCAAACCATTACAAATAAAGCAAACTACTTTCCATTACCGCTGATGCACTAAGCAATGACACTCTCCAGATCATGCAATTATATGAAAGCAAACCACAGTGGGGTTATGTGTCACAATGCACAGTTCTTCCCCTAAACAACACACTGCACATTTTACTGATGTATAATTGATCCATCCTGCACTTTTTCTGGTTCTGGTTTCTGGACCTTTACAAAGCACTGCGCCCGATACCAAACACTGACACCTGATCCTCCTTCCACAAACATTAAATAAATGTCTTCACCACATAAAATCTTCAACACATCAATGAATGATTTTCTTATCATTAAATCTTCAATGTAATTTGAAGAACAAGCGCATTAATACGCTGCTGTCTGAGCCGTGCTGCTCTACAAAAGTAATGCACGCTTCCTGACTAATCAGATTCGAGGATTCAGCCGTGCTGTGCTGTGGTGTGGTATAAACAAACAAAGCACGTTAAATGGTAAACATTCTAACCAGATGCAGTTTCTCTTACACTCCGGCACAAAGAGGCTGACAGAGCAGGAAAAGTAGTCCGTTCAGTTTTTGTGGTTGGCTTAAACCGAGTAAGCAGATGCTCAATTCTGATTGGTGCACCGGTAACCGTGTCATCAGTCCTACTGAATAAAATCATGTCCGACTCAAATTAAGCTGAAGGAAAGCGCAGGGAAAACAAATGACAAATATCCTATAGCTGTGTGTGTGTGTGTGTGTGTGTGTGTGTGCGCGTGTGTGTGTGTGTGTCAGGATACGCGGTGCCTCACCTCAAAGTCGATGACCTGCAGGTTCTCCACCAGGGAGATGAGCAGGCCGCTGTTGTACAGCTCTTGGGCCAGCTGGGCCACCGTCTCTGTGTGAGGCTCCTTGTCGTTGGTGCCGTACAGGATCTCCTTCATCAGAACCAGACATTTAGACACCTCCTCTGAAGCCTACACACACACACGCACACACACACACACACACACACACACACGCACACACGGATATAACTGACAGGTGCAGTGACAGAAAGCATTAAAAGCTTCTACTCGGACAGGAAGGACACAGGATCATGCATTATCTGTTCATCCATCATCTGCCGTCAACACAAAGTCTGAGGAGATGGGAGCACAGGTTACACTGCTTTACCCCCAGGGACCTCAGGATGACATCAGACAGGTGCCTCTGGGTTTCACAGACCTGTACTTTAGCAAGGGGCTGAAGGAAGCTGGTTTAGCGAGGGGCTGCAAAGGAACACGAGGTAAAGCAGCATTGTCACCTTGCTGCCATCTCGCTCTTTTCAGCTTTAACTTGGGCTCATTTCCCTCTCCTTCTTTCCTCCTGTTGCGTTTAATCCTAACTTTTGTCTGTTTGGATTAACTTTTCATATTACCATTACTTAATCCACGCACTGATGCATCATATTTTACATAGTCAATACAGAAAAAGTGTCTAGAACTCAGTTTAATAATAAAATACTAAAATACAGTATTAAAGAACAAAGTATTTTACACACACAAACACTAAAGTCTTTGACAGAGCCCTTCCTCGATCAACCTTTGTAAGAAGGATTCTTCAACAGACCTATTTATCCCAGGGCTAAGGAGTGTTTTCATTTTTTCTACGGCACTGACACGCCATACTCCAGCAGCGCTCTCAGAAGCGTGTAGGAGCCGAAGTGCCGCTCTCGGAACGAAGCGCTTCATAGCAAGATGGCAGCTTGTTCACCTAGACTGTCTAGACGGTGTCAAGTCTGTTAGTAGTGCGAGAAGAAAACCACAGCCAAGGCAGGAGCTAGGTACTGACGAGAGCTGGAATAAAGCCTGGCGGCGAGCACATGGCACTTTGACGGTGTAGCTTGACCTTACAATGTTACAGTTACGCTCTAAGATGTAAAAAAAAAAAAAAAAAAAAAAAGCCGGCTCTGTTTCAAGATTAAATATAGCGATGTGCAGAGACTAGGAGAAAGCGTGAAAGTAGTGTGGAACAGACCATCAAGCCGTGTGCAGCTAAAATATTGTATTACTGCATATTTCATGATGTACTCAAGCAAAAAAATGCCATTAATATTAATAATAATAATAATAATGATCTCACCTTCTCTGTCTTCTTGTCCTGCTTCACCAGGATGGACAAGTTGTCCTTCAGAGCCTTCACGATTTCCGCAGGACTCTTGTGAGATTTACCAAACAGCGGCATGGTTGGAGCCCAGAGTCTCTCTCTTGCGCAGTCTCGTTCTTTCAGTCTATCTCCCTCTCTCTCTCTCCTTCCTCAGAACCTGAATAGAAGAAGATAAAAGAGGACATGTCTTTCTGTTTGCTTGTAGGCTTTCTTGAGATTCTAATCGATAGCCTCAAGTGTTCAAAGTTGTCATGCTGTGCCTCTGGGAGAATTAAAAAAAAAAAAAAAAAAAAAATATTTGCTATGAGGTTAAGCCTTGGCCATAGTTGCAGCCGTCTAAAGTAATCATGTTATCAAATCGACACAGAAACTGGCGCCAGGACACAAAATGTGCATTCTGCAACGGCCGTCTTAGTAGAGGGCTGTCTGTGTGTGCAAACCTGTAAAAGTTTCAGAAAAATACATAGCAGCGCCACCTATGCAGGTTATTCGTGGCGTCCACTGGTGCGTACATAAAGCGATGGACATCTATGGAAGCTTCTAGAGCTGTTTCCGTTGTAAGAAAGGCAAGTTATCATGATTTGGCCATTTTCAACGCGGTTTAACAGTTGGAGCTCGTGTGATGGGTCATAGCGTTTCGGAGAAAGAAGCAAAGTTTGGGTTTTCACGCAAGAACATTTCAAGGGTGTACCGTGACTACAAGAATTCAAACCCTGGAACTTACAACAGCGGCGTGGCCGTAAAAAGACGTTTCACATGACAGGTATACGATGAGCAAACATCAACATGATCAACAAACACCAACATGAAGACTGTGCAACGTTCCCTCCAAGACACCAAGTATTAACTGGTATACCAGTTTTTCTGGTACTTCAGTGTAAAGCAGCGGTTCTCAAACTGGGGGGACTAGGTTGGGGGGGGGCGCAGAAAAGCAGTTTTGTTTTGTCAGTCAGTCAGTCAGTCATTTTCTGTACCGCTTATTCCCAGTTACGGGGTAACGGGGGAGCCGGTGCCCAGCCGGCAACTCTGAGCGCAAGGGCAGGAACCAACAGGGCGCTAATCCATCGTAGGGCTCATACACACACACATTCATACACTAAGGGCCAATTTTCCCATCACCAATTC
>JANCOA010000031.1:5491691-5502429 GCA_024363135.1 Leptodoras oyakawai
GTGGGAGGAAACCGGAGTACCCGGAGGAAACCCACGCGAACACGGGGAGAACATGCAAACTCCACACAGAAATTTCCTAGGTTGCCCCACCCGGGATCGAACCCGGGTCCTTCTTGCTGTGAGGCGACAGCGCTATCCACTGCGACACCGTGCCGCCCTGCCATAAATAAATTTTGTTTATTCTTGTTGTCCTGTAGGTTAAAAGCTTGCAATAATTAAGTTATTCTAATAGTAAATTCTACTGTAGAGAATATATCACACAGCATTTTATTGTGTTTATTTAAAATATTAAATTAACACTGTAGTCTATGTATTGATTGACAGATCAGAGTACTTTAACATAGCTTAACAAACCTTTTAACTGTTAAGGTTATTTGAAAAAAAATCTGAAGAATTTGTGTTTTATTTTCTATGATTCTATTAAGGTGGTTGCAACTATAAATATTTGTAGTCCTTTAAACTAATGAAATATATTTAAGCTGCAAAACTGAATAAAATCTATTCTCCAGGAGAGCAGTCATCTACTCCAAACCTAGCGGATAAACCCGCATGCTACATTAACTAGCTGTTGTAAGTGCTCAGTGATATCCTGGTGGGGATGTGATGTTCAATGTTAAATTGATCTCACTGATTTGTTTAGTCAATGCAAATCAAGAATTGGATTCTAAAACACCACTCAGATACAGAAAGGATAAGTCGTCTTTTCTTACATCTTGAATTTACAATGTAAATTCAGCAGAACTCTGAGACTGCGCTGATTTAAGGATTTATGGAAAAACAAAAAATATGAAAAATGAAAAACTGATGTTTTAGGAATTGTTTCCTGCTGTGTGAAATGATCTAAAGACATAAAGCAAGAGCTAGGTGTTCAGATTCTTCCTCACCTCGTGTTGCAGTGCTGCTGCAGGCATGGTTTTGTGGAGCAGTTCCTCTCATCAGTGCCAATCTGGTGGCCATTTTGAGTTACTGCAGGAAAGCATGGTGCAAAATGTCTGCTGGGGGAGGGGAACTTCCCTTAAATATTGACTACAAGATATGGAAAAATAGCTACGTGATTCAGGGGGTTCATATGTTAATATCAAGTAATCCATTTTTCCGTTTTCTCACAGTCAAGCGCATGATGATTAATCACGATTTGTGTGAGCTGACACATTTTCAAAGAAAAAAACAACAATAATAAATTACTAATTAAGGAGAACACCTGGATCCTGTTTGCACCATGTGACTTAAAAGCTGTAGGTCAGAGGGCTTTAAAAATCATTAAAAATCCCTTGCATGTTTCTTGTTTAATCTGAATGTGCAGAGGAATGTAATAAATACCAGGATACAGGTTCTTTCCTTTGCAACATGCAGATATTTTTTTGTCTGTTTAACAAGTATGACTTGGCACCTAATATTTGTGTTTGTTTTCCACAGGAGGTGTCCGTCATCACACTCCGTGTTCGTCTTTCCTTCCTGACAAGCACTAACAATTTGCAAAAACCGAATCAACTCGTGGTGAGTTAATTTCATGGATAATTCAATTATCCTTTTTCCTAATGCTTTGCACTGCCCACATACCTGATACAAACTACTGAATTCCAACAATTTGTCACATTTTATTATTTTGGAAAATATAATCCCGCACTTGTTTAATGAGTCACGATTCACATGTATAAGTAGCATTTTTGACCTGTCGGATGCAAGGCTATAATGCGGGACTTGTAGTTTTTAAATGAAATTTAAATGATCATCATGTCCATTTCCATTTAAAAACAGTTATGAGGGTGCCATTAGGCAGAAAGATGTTACTGCCTTGCACATAATCTTTTGTTGTTTGTGCTCAAAACCCATTAGGTAGACTTATGGAGCTGCTGTTTGTTTAATATCTAGGCTTAAATAAAGCACTGGAGAGTTAGGAAATTGTATAACAAATTTACGAACTGGTACACTAAAGTTTAAGTTAAATGATTCTTAGGAATATTTAAAACTTGTAATATTTGCAAATACAATGCACAAGCTAATAATGAACAAAAAACAAACAAACAAATACATTTTAATTGCTTGTTTTGGGGAGTCACAACATAAGGCATATCTAAAAAAAAAATACTCAGAGACTCAGAATAGCAATATCGAAAGATGAAAATAAACACGAAAGTGATTATACTATTGAAAGACAGGAAACTGAAAGACATGAACTTTTATATTTTATTTATGGTAAATAAAGTAAACGTAAAAGGGGTGATGTTTGTTGTTGCTTATGATACTGTGAACAGAAAAGTGCTGTTCTTTGAAACAGTTAAATTGCATGAGTACTGATATTGAAATTATCACATTCAATTATATATATATAACATTCAATTAAAAGCACAGATCTAAAGTTGGATGCATTCCCAGCATGCACATGTGACCCATAATTTAGTAATGTCCAGTTGCGGAAACTAGAAGAACTAGAAGTGAACTAGAAGTCAAAATGTGTAATTCACATGGAAGTATCAGGTGTATGATTCTGATACCTTTTAATGTTCTTATATAATTTATCATATGAATTCGGGTCTCAAGCGTACACACATCCTCCACCCCCATTCCTTAAATTTTCATGCTGTAGTACCAGCTTCTTTCTCACTCCATCCTACCCCTAGGCTCATGATTGCTAGTGAATCTTATGCGTTTTCCTTGCAAATGGGTGATCGCCTACATTTGAAAACACTGCTATGAGGTCAATGCCCTGCTTGTCTCTTGCTCTTTCAAAACATGACTTATACCCCTGTGACACTCTAATGAATTATCCTTATGCTGAACAAACTTCAAAATGCTAAATAAAATCAGCGAGAAGGAATTCACTGGTGGTGGTTTTGCAATTCGGTTAAGTGGCATTTTGCAAGAATCTACAAGGGGTGCTGTAACAATTTTGGCTAGCCTCCTGCAACTGTTGGACATTCTTTCTTGCTGATAGCATGTGCAAAGGCGCAAGCCAGCAACCACTACAACAGACTGACACCCGGTTACTATCGTGATCAAGGTAATAATGACCGATATATCCCCAGTTAAATTGGGTATCATATTCTAAAAGGCAAGCAGAGATTTGTTTAGCTCTATCCTAGTTAGACCAACAAATACATTCATAAAACTAAACAGAGTCAGTTTCCTGAAGAGTTAAGTTTCTGTGTTTGTGGGGGTTCTGAGTGGCACAACTGAAAAGCTTGATTGAATCCTGAGTTTGAATCCTGACAGTGCCACAGCTGGGTGGCTTCAGGTGTCTAGGAGGAAGTAGCTGTCTTGTGTTTTGGTTGGCAGCTGTCATGTAATAGAGGAGATCTAACTAGTGAGTGGGAGCTGGGAAATGACAATAGGAAGAGAATGGGTATAATAAGAAAAAGAGTTAGTTAAAGTTAAAGAGCTTCTAACCTTAGGGTGGTGTGTTAAAATCCTAGATTTGCCAGTCAACCAGGTTGGATTTTTTTTCAGTAGCCTCAAGTTGGGGCATGTGAAAAATGAAATGTTTTTTTTTTTAATACAAGTTTCTCAAAAACGCAGTGAAGGATAAACAAGAAGGATGTGGTATACAGGAATGGGAAAAACTTGAAAGGTGGATCAGCAGAACTGTCAACCAGTCAGCATTAGATGTGAGACATAGTTGTCCTCTGTGGTGAAGCATATACAAATGTTTTATTGGAATTCAAGAAACACCAGACTTGAGCACTGAGCCCAAGGCACACAGAAACGGGGACATTTTCATTCTTGTTCATTCCATCCACTTCTTGCTGTTACATGTGATTTAGCAGAAGACAGTATAAAACTGAACAACCTCTCAAACTGACTATAGTTCTTGTTCGAGCAGAGACAGCCCAGCCTCCTTTCTTTTTCCAAAGGTGCTGGGTTATGCGTATACCATGAAACCAGAATGAGGAACCAATGTGATTTTTAAAAGCAAAAATTAAACTTGATTAAAAAAAATTACAGCATGGAAGTACTGGAATTAAGGGATTGGTAACCTTTTTAGAGATTAACTGCTATTGTTAAAATCGGAGCACTGGGAATGCCTGCATGTCCTCATTCACATTCACTGAGCAAGTGCCAAGGCTCTTGCTAAGCTGGTGGCCATTTTGTGTTACTGCACTGTCAAGCTGCTCGTATGAGATGGTCGAATGGAGGAGGAGCTTTTAAAGGAACCTTGTCCTAAATGTTCCACGTTGTTTGCTTCTAGAACCTGCATAAACTACAGTAATGTTTATGTAGTTTATAGCTGTGCTGTGCTTCACAGGTTGCTTTTTTTTTGGTTCTCTTTAGAAATGTTTTGTATTAAAAAAAAAGGAACAAGTGATGAACAAAAAGGCTAGATTCAACACTTCTACTTTTATTTAAACAAGGGTGTATTTAATTTAAAGCACAGATTCTTTGAAGAAAAATGCCTTTCTATAACACTTCATTTCAGTGTTTCCTCCGTTCAGTGGTTTAGGAATAGCAGGATGTCAAAGAAAGGTCATTTGTTGGGGGAGGGTTTTTAGCAAAACAAGTCTCAGCTGGTTCAAACTGGTTTCTGTTGCATGCCTCTGATTGGCCAGCATTGTTAATCTTTTTTTTAAATACCACTGTTTACTAATGTAAGCTTATATTAATGATCATTTAAGTACCATTTACTGTTACTTTTATGAGGCTTGGTATTTTAAGCTTACTGCCTCACTAAAGTCTAGTGCTGTATGAGAGTACTATAGTACCTGAGTGTACTCTGTGTCACAGGAGACTTCTCCTGTGTCTCCAGTCTGGGGTGCGCATTTATTTGTCATGTATTATATTTGGTACTTGCGCTATAGATTGCCGCTATAGATTTTGAGAATGTTTCACTCCCAGTATTTAGTACTGTGTGTGTGTGTGTGTGTGTCAGGGAAGGAGCATGGTAACTATGAGGTATAAAATGCTAAGTCTTTTCAAACATGACACTTTTGGGGATATACTGATGAGTTGTTTTTTCTCATAGTAAAGCAAAGGCTATATTGAATACCTGTGGTAATATAATGCTTTTTAATTATGGTAAAGAAAAAGGCATTAAAACACCCCCCCAGTACTGCTAAGACTTGGTATAGCCCTGTACCCTGTATAGCCTTCTCACTTTCCGTTCTTCAACCAACTCTATAGTCTCTCTAAACAATGGCTAATTGAGTGCCGGTAAAATCCATTCTTACAGTTTTAATGGTAACCATTGAATAACATTTTCATTGTTTCTAATTCTGCATTGAAAAAATAACCAGGACTAGATAGGATGTCCGTAATTATCTCTGTTTGTGGACAAGAATATGAAAATGTATGAAGAATCAGATCGGGTTTAGTTCTGATGTACTGAATACTAATACAAAATACATGTTTTGTTGGGAACCCATACCCATACTTTACTTTTTCTCTGAAATTGTAATTCATAAATAACAACTTGGTTGATCTTCAAGATTTCTCCCTTCCCTTTATTTCAGGATTTATCTTTTATTCCATCTTGTATCTTATATCTTGATTGCATCCTGATAAGGTCTCGTCCTGTCTATGACCTGTATGCATTTTTATCTGTAGTCTGATGCAGCTCTGACTGGCCCTGCTGAAATCTGCTAGCTATATTGCATGTTATGTAAATCAGCTCATTGCATTCCAACACCTACTTCTAGTGCTCTTGTCTTATGCTTATTTTATGAATAAACTGGACACTGCATCTAAAATTGTGAATTCTAACTGACAATTTAAAAGTGCCAGCATATACAGAGCATGCCTGATTTCAGAGGAGGGATTGGCCTTTAAAATGTGGCTGGAGAGATGCATGCTTTTACGCTTGTATAACATGTGGATAAAATGTGTCTCAGATCTCCGGATTGCATGTGTGTCTTGGCTGCAGTTACGTGTTAATGTTTATGCGCATAGTCCCTATCCCTTTTTCAACATGCATGAAATGACCAAGTGTAAACCTTGAATCTTAATAGAATTTGATAGCCTTCCTTATCAAGAAGGTAATATGGAAAGTTAAGATCAATAGTCCCAAAATGAGGAAATTCGTGTTTACTATATTGCAAAATTTGTTTAAATGTTTGTAAAGGGCTGCTTCCTCCTTCTATTTTGAGGGCCAGAACCATTCTTGGCAATGGGGGCTGACTATGGCAGAGAGACGAATGCCCCTACTTGGCACCTGATTTAGCTTATTGTGGAAAGTGTAATAGAGGATTTAATTATAACGCCTGAACTGAGCCATGCTTATGTGATCCTGGTTTAGCCACGTTTTCAATGGGACTGAGTTATGAAATGACTTTCCAGTCAAATCACAAGACTGATCATAGTTTCTGTTTGAATTCCTGTACTAGTGTACTGAATGTAAAAGTGTAAACACGCGCAGGTTTAACACAAGACGGATGAAAGAGAAACTTCGTTTTCTAATGTATAGGATCTAGAACCTGCCAGCTCTCAAGGACATGTGGTGCTCACATCAAGTGAGGTTATTGGTTACTCCTAATACTTTAATAAATCCTTCCAACAAGACTGAGAACTTTGTCTTGCATTAGAAGAATTCAGGAAAAATCTGGATATTCAATTTTGCTTAGCTGACACGAAAAACTTTTTTCTTTGTGTAAATGTGGTACGTGGTGTTACGATTTGCTGCATGCTTTATGGTAATAAAGCTCACAGGGATATGGTTAAAGGGCTTGATTTTGTAATTTACGCATATACATCCTCCAAATTATTAAACACATGGCTTTGCCTTGCTCCCTCTTGTGTTGAGTCATGGTTGCACATCCTGTCACCCCTGCACATTGTGAAAATGGTATGGTCTGGGACTAGCAGTAATTTTCCATCCTGTTAGCTCGGTGCTGCAGAGGGGGGAGGGGATAGTGCTTGGTTTTTTTTTCATGGCTTTTGGTATTTTTTTATTATTTAAGTTATACATTTTTCTTTCAGATGTTCACATTTTGGCTCATAAATTTATGACATTTTAAAATGTGAATTTATTTGTATTCAGTTTTTCTGTTCTTCCTGAGGTATCAAAGATCTGCCATGTGAAGACAAATCTTACACACACAACAACTATCCAGATTATTACAGTGTAGTTGTTTATCTGATGATTGTGATTGTGAATAGTGTTCCTACACTGTGCTCTGGTGTTGCTGGGAAGATCACAAAGAATATGCTCCACCCCTCTGTGCACGTGGTACAGTCCCTGCTGAGGACTCTCCCTCACTCTGTCTCGCCTATATATAGTGTGAGCAAGAGGAAAGCTAGTTGCACTTGCATTCTTGTTCATGGCCTACGTCTGAAGCTCACACAGGTTTACATTTAAAATTTTTTCATCTTGTCATAGAGGATCTTTTTTTTGGTTTTGTTCGCTTTTATGTCACTACTCTAATTTAATGAAAATGTGTGTTGGAATGGTTTAGTATATATTTTCGATGTTTTTCTATTCTGCGTTTCCTGTATCGGGTGCCGCGAATCAGCTAGCATGAAAGCAACCTAGCCAACTTGGTATGCTTTGGATCGTCGTTTTTGGTTTCATTTATAATTTTTTTTTTCTCTTGGATTTCTTTTCAGGGCGTCATGATTTCTTAATGTCAGAAATTTCAGTGTTTTATGTTCAATATTATGTGTGTCTTTAAAACTTGCGTTTATGAAAATGGTATGCGCTGTGGGTATGTTGATCCTGGTGTTGGACAGTGGGGTACTGTTAAAGATAAGTATTCTTTGGAAATGTTGTTTATTTTTAAATTTGTATTTGTGAGCTGTAATTGTTATGATTTAGCCTGTTTGGTTTACGGACGTATTTTGTTAATGAAGCAAAATGTTCAATTCGAAGGTATGGTGCTTCTGAAGTGGCAACTTCTTTTAGTTCGGATTAGGGCAGTGCGGTTGTTGGCAACAACAGGCACTGGTGTTGCTGCACAACACCCTGAAGCACATGGTAGATTCCTAGCTGTGCACCCCTCCCCCTCTTCTTTCTCTGACTCTCTATCGCTCTTTCGCTCCCTTGCTCCTGACTACATGTTGTGTGCTCTTTGGACTGAAAGGCTATGCTCCCTACCTTGCTCACATTCTTTCTCTCGTCAACGAATGTGCGAAAAAGCTACCAACTCTTCACAATCCTTCAACAATTTCGCACTATATTACTAATACTATGCTACATTTTATTTTCCACAGAAGTTTTAAACCCAGTTATTACCCATGTGTGATTCACACATGCGAAATCATGAAACTAGCTGTTGAAGGAATAACAAAATATAAACTTATCTTTAATAAGTTTATTTTAATCTATATTAAGTGTAGAAAAAGATGTACCGGAAGTGAGGCACCACTAAAACAACCCAATAAGATTTGCTGAAACTTGGTACTTCTCCCTGTTTACTTCTCTTCTGTGTTTATGAGCATATTGTACGTAAATCAGGGTGTTGGTAACAGTCTGTAATAATATTGACCCGTTAGACAGGAACAACTACAGGTATGTATCTCACTGGGCTAAACTGGTTGCTTTCCCACTCAACACATGACCGAGGAACAGTTAACGCTTAAGACTACACGCTTGGCTAGGTAGTCTTTAACTACTAGGTGTGTGTAAAACATCTGATTATTTATAACAGATTTTGGTTTAAAATGGAATAGTCTGCCACACGTTTGGGTGTGTCGGCTGCAGATCTAGGTGGCACAGACACCCTGGCCCACCCATGGGTACACCAATCTGTGGAAGTCTATATGAGATGTATTTTCTCTTCATTGTCTTTGGAACGCCATCTCTGGGATTCTTGTCGCCACACATCGCCACAGTGATCACATTGTGGCTTTCATCTGGAGGGACTTCTGACCTTGATCTCTTCACCATCTCTGCTTGATTTGATTGACTTGTTTGGCTGGGAAACATGAAGACACGGGTCAAAGAAGATGTAACACCTCTGGCTTTTACTGGGATGAGCTTCTGCTTATGGAATACTTCAGCCTCCATGGGAAAACCTGAGAACTTCTGAGAAGTATCAAGTTCTCAATTTATGCCATCACATTAAGCTGGAATCCGTATAACCAGTAAAACCTTTTCTTGAGGAACGCTATTACCAAAATGGAGAGTATGCACACCAGTGGTGGCTACAAGTCGGAACTATGTGTTTGCAACCTTCAAAGAAGTTCAGAGTGCAGATTTGGTCATGGTACATGCCTGCAGCCAAAACAAAATGTGCTTATGGCTGCAGCTAGGAGATCTCTGAAGTTGACTCACATGAGCTCTGAAGTTGGCCAAAAACTTATTCAAGACAGTCACAGGAACTGTGTATCACCTGACAATGGTCATAGTTGATAAATACATGAAATGATCAGCATATTTGGTGACTTCCTTCAAAAGCACAACATTTTTGCCAGCAGTTTGCCAAAGTACATTTTAAGCCGTTTTAAATATTCTTCCTTTCTTGGTCTTGCGGTGAAATGGATCCATGTTTCCGCACATCTGGGTGACCTGCTTTATGCTGATTTGTGGACGATAAATCTTTGGTTTCTGCCGAAGGTACCATTACCTAGACTTCTCCTGAAGCTGCAGTTTCAGAATATGGAATGTTAATCATTTCACTGAGAGTCCTTGGATTAAGACGAACCTTGAGCGTCATTTTTGAGATTGTCTTCATTATTGCTTCCCCTTTTTCATCTTTCTTTTTGTTCAGTCTGGTAAAAACTTTGGGAAGAAGAGGATCGGTCATGTTTCTTGTTCTCCATCACTTTACCTTGCGATATTTTCATAACATGGAATTCTTTGCGTTATTCTTATTTACGATCTTACTGTAATGTCTTAACTGACCAGTTACATGGGATCTGGAGCATGCAAAGTCAGATTCTGATTACTTCACAAGTTGGATTACATATCCGTGTTGTCAGCTGGCATAACACAGTCAATGGATCAAATCAGAAAATATCAAATCAAGGTTTACAATTTAAATAATGCTGCAAAATTTCTTTTCACATTTTACCTTACATCTTGAAAAGCGACATAAGCAAGTACTTTAGCTAGTCAAAGCTACAGCGCTTTACAATGGTCTCTAAACAAACACTGTAAACAAGCATTAAGATTTGTTTGTTTAATATTACAATGCTTAAATGAGGCAAATAAATATTGAGCATCTAACTTCTAAGATGTCTTTATGGTTACTGTACAATTACAGTGAGCAAGCCTATAGATACTTAAGGTAAATTATGTATATAAACTCAGTATAAAGTAAAACACCCTCATAGACTACAATGTCTAGAAACATAATATATAGAATAAAGTCCATGAGAAGAATAGTATCTTGTATAGAATAAGTAATACATAGTATAGTAATAAGTTGTCACTAACTGCTAACTTTCTTATGCTTTTTACCCATTAGATGACTATAAATGTATAAGGAAGTAATTTGTGGATGTGCAGATATCTGTTGACTGATAATTAGCTTGCAACATCGTTTTGTGTAGCTTTGCATTAAAATGTATACTTGGGTTTGAATTACAGAAAGACGTTTTCCGTCACAGTTTCAGTAAATGCTGCATTGACAATGAAAATAATAATGCCATCAACGGTTTGTTTATAATCGGTACAGTCAATTTTGTGTGTTTCAGCAACTAACTAAAGTTAGTTTTATGCCTTTAGCATGATTACATGATTGTTATACTTTGAATACAGTTGCAATTCAGTTGAGCAGATGTTCCAAAGCCGCTTTCATTTTGAGGCAGAATCCAGTTCAGGCATAGGGCATTCTCAAAGGTCTGTCTTTTTGCCAGTCCCAGAATTTAG
>JANCOA010000031.1:5503297-5514778 GCA_024363135.1 Leptodoras oyakawai
TATCTGTAGAGCATCTACCAATAAGAAGCACATATGCCATATAGATTATGTCGCAATTACTGGAACTACAAACTTTCCTCATGTCATTAGCATAAACCAGACATTTAACCATGAAAATTCCAAGATGGATATGATTAATGTACATTAATGCCACCGACATTTGAAGATAACTAGTTTAAGGATATTCTTATCATAACCACTCAATGGAAATCTACATTTTTATGCTGTTGGGAGGGGGGGGCAGGAAATTCACTTGAATATTCCACTTGTCCTAGAAACCTCAGTGGGAAATCCGAGTGCCACAGATTGCAGATATAGATGCAGCCGCATGCAATCACAGGCTATGTGGACAAGTCTGGAGTGAGCGAACACACACATGGTTGGAAGCCCTACATCTAAACCACAGACTTACTTGTGTTGACAATCCTGCACCCTCAGACGAATTTAGGCTATAAGTTATGAAATCTCCTTCAGGAAAAAAAAGAAGCAGGAGATGCCTCTTGTATACTCTGAGTTCATAGTATGCTACAATAGTATGACTGGCAATAATGTGTAGGCAAACAAAATTAGACAAAAATGCTTTCAAAGTACCAAAATTGTTTTCTCGGAGGTCTTCAGATGGTGGGCTTGCATAAGAGAACTGTCATGCTCCCTCTAATGTCGAGACATAGCTGTGCAGCTCCACAGCCGTGTCCTTGGTGAAAATGGTACGATCCGCATGTAGCTGTAATTTTCCACTGTTTCTGTGCAGCAGTGGAGGAGGGGACAGATTTCAACCTTTCACCATGTACAGACTGACTACAGCTAGGGACTTTTTAAAGTATCTAACGTGTTGCAATTATACACATGACATGTGAAGCTTGTACTGGACCAGAGGAAGCACTTTTCTGGTGTCAGTAGATCCTGCGCTTTGTGTATAGCTACTGAGGGAGAATTAAAGTCCTGATTTCTGCTATGGACCCATCATGATTGTGATGAGCTTGTTATAGCTAGTCACTCATGTTGCCGCTGAATATTAGCATGCCAGTCTGGATATGGCTCTCTTTCTTTCATCTGTCACCTGCGGCACCACAGGAAAAGCTTGTTGCAGTGATTTTGCTCTGCTTCTCCTGTAAAGTCCGTATAGCTGAGGTCGTATACAAATAGAAATTTGTCCCAAATCCTTTGTGCCCATGTTGCTTAAAAGTGCCAGTGGTGATCAGATGTTTACCAGGCAATGTTGATTTATTGCACCATTACTTGGCACAGCTAGTTAGTAGCAGAGATCTGCTGTCTGATTTTTGTGAATTAACTCATTAATTGCAGCCTGCATGCTTATAGTCTAACATCATTCAGAGTTATAATATAATAGGCTATATTTGTCATGCTCATTCTTGTGCGGAGACGCAGCTAAACACCCCTTTGTGAAAATGGTACGACCCGTACCTAGCCATAATCTTCCACTCTTTTTGTGTAGAAGTGGGGGAAGGGATTGCTGACAAGCTTTTACTATGTGGTTTTTGACAATTTTGCTTAAAGTATATGATGTTTCATATAGCTATTTACATCAAGACATTCTTTTCTTGTTTTAACTTGTGTTTTTTTTTTTTTTAGGATGTTTGTTTACATGGTCCATTGTGTTGTAGCTTACACTGTGCTGATATTCCTACAACATGGCATGGTGTTAATGATGACAAGGTGCTATGTGGTGCTGGTTGCTTGTTTAGTCCTCCTGCCCGTCTAGTTCGCTGTTTTTATATATATATATATATATATAAAATGTGTGTGCACGGGTCTCTGAGCTCTTCAGGGCTGAAACGTTAGCTCACTTATGTGAATTGCTTGCTCTGCAGCTGATTGGGGCAAGCCAAAATGAACAGGTTTATCACTGATTTATTATTATTTTTTAATCGTATATTGTACTAGCATGGAAGTGGCATGTATGGTTGTTTTGGCTGGTCAGCCACATGGGTTGATGGGGTGAATCAAACATCTCTGTGGTAAAGGGAGGAACGGTTTTGGTGTTTGGTCTAATTAATTATTACAGATGTTTATGAAATTTATGATCTAGAAAGGAAACTGGCATGCTCCCTCTTGTGTTGATACACAGCAGAACACCCCTCTGCATTGTGAAAGTGGTATGGTCTGTGGCTGGCTGTAATTTTCCACTCTGTACAGCAGTGGGGGAGGGGACCGAGTTCTGCTTTTCACTACCTCGTCATGGATTACTGATTGCCATTTCTGTCTAGAGACATTTTTGTTTAACTTTCTTGAATGTTTGTCTGATGGTTCAAGGCGTTTTGGAGCAAATGCATAACTTTGCTACGTTTTATCTAGCATCATTCTTTTGAATTGTGACTACATAGTGATGTGTTAATGGTCACACCTTAATGATCACCAAATCTGCTCCACCCAGTGACATTGTGTTTGTCTAGTTCCCATCCCCCCTGCTGATTTGTATATCTTGGGAGCCCTTTTATATTACGAGACATTCGTTCACCACTCTGTGCACAGCTGATAAATTTGTTAATCACTATTCTCCTCAGATTTTATTCTTGCTTTTTAAAGATTTCCTGGGGTTTGAGATTTTGAATATGAAATCACCATCTCTGCTTGTTTTGGCTGGTCAGTCACAGCTGCTCACAGGAGGAAAAAAAAAGTGACGGTCAACCACATCTTGATGTGCTGTGCCTTAATACCACACACACGGCATAAACAGGCAGCTATGCAGTAGCAAAGTTATGTTATTTGAGTTAATCATTTAACTACAAACCTACCAAATCCTGTCAAGCTCCCTCTTGTGTCAAGGCAGAGCAGAACACCCCTCTCGATTGTGAAAGTGGTATGATCCGTGTCTAGCTGTAATTTTCCACTCTGTTTGTGGAGCAGTGGGGGAAGGGAGCCATTTCAGTGCTTCAGTCTTTGGCTGTTTTTCTTGTGTATGATAATTTACTGTGATCTTTACAATAGGATTTGCTTGCCTTGTGCCTAGAACACTTTTTTTGTGACGTACCACATGTTGTATTTGTGTTGCAACTGTTGGTGTTCTGAAAACAGTGTTCAGTTTTAGCTTCAACACCACACTATGTGCTCCACCCAGTAACATGGTGTTTGCCTAATTAGATCAACCCCCGTTTCATTGTTGTGTGTGTGTGTGTGTGTGTGTGTGTGTGTGCACGCACGCACACGTGTATGCATGCATGTATTGAGGTCCTCAGTTCTGACAGATTCTATCCCACTACCCCATGTATTTCTTAAAACTGATTTCAGGTGCTGTTTTAATTGTATTGAATTGGGAATTGTCATACACTTTGCTAGGACAAAAGCAACCCCATTTTAACGAGATCCCAACAGCTGATAAACGTCATGCCTTGTTACCCAAATTGTTTACCAGTGGCTCATGATAACGTTTGTCATGTTCCCCAGTGAGTCTTGATGTTCTCTAAAGCGTAATACTCAGAGCAAGTCAAACACTCGGTGTCAGTGCTGCTTGCCGTTATTTGAGCGGGATTGGGGGGTTTTGTGATTAATTTCTTAATTAGAAACTACAAGCCTGTAGTTTAGATTTGTCATGCTCCCTCTTGTGTTGAGGCAGAGTGACGCACTTGAACGAACTCCCCTCTTCTTTGTGAAAATGGTACAGTCCTTTTGTGGCAGTAATTTTCCACTCTCTTTGAGTAGCAGTCGGGCAGGGGGTTCATTTCACCGTGTTGGTCCTGAATAACATTTTTGTTATAATTTGTATATTATATGAAATGCCAGGACATGCCGAATTAACTTGTTTAACTCAAACTTGGATCTAGATACACTAATAACAGTATAGCAGTATTCTTTATCTAGTGCAGTCATGCATAATGTGTTGTCTACTGGTATAATTTTCTACAGGTGGTCTTAATGGTGACTCCTGAACACAATCTGCTCCACCCAGTAACAGAGTGTTGGTAGCTTGTTTAATTCCCATCCCCCAGTGGTTCCCAGTGTCATATGTGTGTGTGTGTGTGCTGAGCTATTCAGGTCTGATGGGAAAATTGCTGTAAAAGAATATATATTCTGTGCACTTTTGTGTGGCAATACTTTTGATGGGGGTAATTCCATAATCTCCTTTGTGATATTTTTGGACATGTCACACTGCTAGCATAAAAATGTGGATTACACATTGGCTTTTAAAACTCAAGTACAGTTATGTTCACATCTACTTTCTCACTAAATGTTCACTAGATTATGGGTTTAACGAGGAAACGTGGAAAAAAAACGTTTTAGTTAAATTGTGTTTTTGTGATTAAGCTTGTTCCAACTTGTGTTGAGGCAGAACACCCTCTCCTTTTTGAAAGTGGTACGATCCATGCCGGTTGTAATTTTCCACTGTCTGCGCAGTAGTGGGGGAGGGATCGATTTCAACCTTTAACTAACTGATCTTTTGACTATTTTTCTTGTGTTAATATATTTTGCACATCACTTTCACATCACGTCACCATTTGCCTTGTATTTTATATAAATAGAATTTAGTCTTCATTTTTTGGTGTCCTTTTACTTGGCCCAGTGACGCGCCTTGCGTTGTATTCCTGCTATAACTACGTAAATGTTTCTAAATGGTGTGGGAACTCAATGCAACGTGTGTCATATAGGAGGTGCATGTGGTGGTGGTTGCTTTTCCGCTCCACCTCTGGCTCTCTTTTGTGTCTGATTGAGAGCTCTTCATGTCTGAGAGAAATTGGCTCACCATCTTCTTGCTCACATTACTTGCAGCTGGTCTTGGCTACCTATTGCATGGGGCGGTGAACACGGTTTTTCAGGTGCTGGGGTACAATTAATTTTTAGAATGGTCCTTATTATTGTTTTGCTTTAAAAACGGCAGGCTTATATCGTGTAAAGAATTGCAGGAAGATTTTTCTGGTCTCCCTACTGTTACGAGTTTTAAGTTGTCTCTCATCACGCCTCTTAATTGGCAAAATGGTACAGTCTGCATGTAGCTGGAACATTCTGCAGGTGCCGTGTGTCTGGTGCTATGTATCGGTAGGGGAGGAGCTTTAGTTTTGTAAGGTTCTGAAATGTTTTTTTGCTAAGACTATGGATTAAGATATTGCAGTCGTTTAAAAAAAACATAACAAAAAAAAAGCATTCTCTATGATCTAGAGCTTGAAATGATTTTTGAAGATTGTACTGACTTAGTCGAAAGTTGACTTTTGTATCTGGCTGGTAACGCCCTGATTTTACCTGATAGGAGAACTACAAAAATGGAGAGACCAAGCTAATAACAAACGCTGCACGCTTTGAATCGGACATGCTAGCAATATAACTTTCAAAGCTTCATAGCTAGTCATGGTCCACTCTTTTGATGGTTGTTGTTTCCTTACCCGTTGCATTATTTTTTTTTTACAAACTTCATGGTTTGTAAGCTTGCAAGTTTCATTTTATACGATTGCTAGCATGGAACGTATTTGTATTACTAGTGTTGGTGAATCGCAGGATCAGTTTGAGTTAATTGTTCACCTATTATATTAGTCCTGGATTCGGTCAGGACTACATGCCTGTCATGCAGACGCACGCAGATCCTACAGTGTAACAGGCTTGGGTGTGGTATGGCGCTAAACAAGGAGCTTATGACTTAGGTCGTATCTGATTAAAGGGAGCAGTTTCTGTGTATCGGATCGATTTTGCTCCTCTGTGGTTTCTGGGTTTCTTGTTCGAGGAGACAACATGCTTGTTAAACATTCTGGATTAGTCTATTTTTCCCCTCAAATGACCTCATTTGGTAGATAAAGAAAAGCTTTTCATTTTGCTAGCTGTTGGGTTATGCTGAGAAATGCTGATTAGCGTTTCTTGGTGGACGAGGAAGCTGAAAGAATATGTGCCTTGGAATGAATAGAATTTCCTTTTCTTTCTGTATTTGTTGTAATTATCCATCAGGGTCAGCAGGTCATTATGACCGAGTGAGTGGCCAGGGAATTGACAAGCAGGTAGTGACAAGATGAACAATATTCTAGTGAAAGATAAACGGTTTAAAAGACTAGAAAAAGGTGCGGAGAGCCAAGCCCTGGTGGCCATCTTGTCTCTGTGAGGAGCGCTACACTCGGTTCCCGCTATGCTGTGGAGGAGGGGAGTGCAAACATTAAGCACCATGAACGACATTGTAATGGGGACCATGTTACCAGCTAGCAGGCATGCGTTTTTATGCGTTTTTTTTTTTTGTCCTTCCCCCCTAGACAAATGCTGGTGCTCAGATTAAAGAAATACAGGATGGAAGAAGGAATCTAGTACACTGCTTATAGTCACATACAGTGTTTTTCTTTTTTGGGACCTTCTGTGCATCCGAATCAGAGAGAATTAGGGAATACCTTACCTATCATTTTTAAAAATCAATTGAAATTTAGTGCTGCTATTTAGGACTTTTTTTATGGTCTTTATTTGGTAGTCAAACTTTGTGTGTATCGGATTATCAATCACCCTTGCATGTGGTAACTGATCTCCCTTCAGGTTACAGTGTTGTTCAGATGTCCCTCTATGCAAAAGTACATTTTATTTTGTTTACGTACTAATAGCTAGTGCCTAGATCATAACAATTAATGGTTCTTAGAGCTGCGCATTCCTTCTTTAAAACATTCTTTCTTTAAAAGCTTGCCTGACTCAACCAGTTTGATTTGATGCGATATTTGTAGAAGTGCATTTTCAGACCTGTTGTCATGGTCACTAGTTTTCATCTCGTAGGTAGAATATGACCAGTTTGACAGGAAGCGAGAGGCGCTGCGCTCATGGCTCAGAAGGAGACGTTGCTATATTTAGGGAGCAGACCATGCGCAATAGCAGGACTGCAGCAGTGCAGCAGCAGTGCAACGGCTACTTCGAGCATGCAGACGACGAAGAACTGTTTAAGCTAATGATGGCCACATAGGGTTCTAGTGATTTCAGCTGCTTATGCTTGTTCAGGGTAACTGACACACAGCAGCACGGACAGGATTTCAAACGGGCAACACGGAAACGAGGCTGGGCTTTAAGTCATTCAGACGTTCGAGTTTTTAAATATCATTTTATTTAACGTTTTAGAATAACGAATCCGGATTGGTGCAAAAATAAAAAATCAGAGATGCAAAAAAAGGGGATTTTGATTTATCAGTTCTGCTCACCATCTAGTAAAAAAAAAAAGCGTACTCAAATGGGAATGTTAATTGCCCCATCATGACTTTACATTGGTTGGCTAGGGTAAAAACGTGAGCAATGCTGAGTCTTAAGCTTCAATGGTTCAAAGATATTCTGTACTGTGCTTGATGCAGTGGTCACAGTATTTATGGTGGTTACTTGAATCAGAAGTGTTGGAAACTTGAAGTAATATTACTCTAGACATGCCAGCTGATGATATTTTTGAACTGTTGTCCACTACAGTAAGGTAATGTTTGTTTGTTTTTTTTTCTTTGTCCTCAGGTTCCTGCAAAATCGTGTGGGCAAATCCCTCCATGAACAGGGAGGTACAGAGGAACACAGCGATCAGGTGAGACAATCTCAGACCTTGATGCTGCTTTTTTTTTTTTAATGTTTAATTCAATATAAGGAAATTGAGATTATACACCTTCTTGGAACAAAATTCGAAAGAGATACGCACTGTACACGCCTCTGTCAGTTCACTGTGTGCATTTGGATCACCTTGTGCTATGCTAGTGGGCCAGACGAATTTAAACACGATCTTGAGCACGAGCTCGGAATCCAACTGGAAACTTTGATAAAAGATCAGAGCATTACCTAATCAGCCACGGTTGTCGCTAGCAGACTCCGTATCCTGTAGTCCTCATTGGCTGTGCCTCTGACCAGTGAGGTTGAAGGGGGAGGAGATACAGTGCTGGGTTTTCACCCCTCCTGTTCTTTTCCTAACAGAAGCATTTTGCTCTGCCTCAGTAGAGGAAGTGTGCTAGTTACTCTAATTTGAGAGAGGAAGTGGATTAGTTTTCATTTAGGAGTTTAATCTAACTGCTGTCTTCTGACTAGTTTGATCTCTGAGCAGATTTGCTGAAGATGGCAGTGTAAGCAGATTTGTTTAGGTATAGAAGTCTGTCTAGGTTTATTATTATTATTATTTTTTCTTTCTATGGATTTGAAGTGCATTTTCAGGATTTGACCGTTCTTGAGTGGAGATCTGCAGCTCAGGCATTTTGACAAAGGCAGCTATAGATTTATGATAAAGGACATAAGCGGTATTTAGACTAAAGCAATGTGTCATGTAGGGTGCAGAGTGCCACCTAGTGTTTGTAAAAGATAATTGTTTTGGACCAATAAAAGAGACGGCTGCTAAGGACTTGACTAGAACATTTGGAAATTTCTCTGTGGTTCTCTTCATTTCATTAAGCAATTGTTCTGAACTAACTGGCCAACTCTGTCTTTAGTTTAACCAGGTGAAAAAAAATGGAAGTTGCTGTTCCAGAAGAGCCTCAGAAGAAGATTTTCCGCGCTCGAAAAACCATGAAGATGAGCGACCGTCAGCAGCTGGAGGTGCTGCACAACACCTTGGTGACTGCAAACCCCAACTCCTCCTCTTCACGACCCCAGACGCCACTGGTAAACGGAACGCATGGAGAGGAAGGACAGAAGGGGAAAGAGAAGGACAAGGAGATGGGGACAAAGTCTCCTGCCTCGCCCTTGTCACGTTCTTCCCCTGTACCATCAAGCTCTGTCTCGGTCTCGCGATCGCCTTCTCCGTCTGTCAGCGAAAATCGAAACACCTCACCTTCACCTTCTCTGAAGAAAGGCCCTGAGAAGGGCAAAGGTGAAGAGAAAAATGGAGAGAAAGACAGAAAGGATGATAAGAAAGCAGAAGAAGTCAAGGCTGACAAGATGGAAGTGAGTCATGCCCAGGACCTTAAACCCATGAAAATGTTCTTCTGGAAAAACATATTGTAAATGATGTAAATACCAGAATTTGAAAAAGCAAATCTGACAGACTCCTCCCAGGACTCCTACAAGGAGCAGAAATGTTCTGATGGTTTAGTCACCCCCTCTTTCTCACCTTCTTTTATTCCAGATCACCAAATCTACATGTGCCAGTTCTCCTTCAGCGTCTGACAAGAAAACAGAGCAGAGGAAGGCGTCCTCCGACCAAGCGTTGAACGGCGAGCTGCACATGGATACCGAAAGCACTTCCCTTGACAACGGGTCAGCTGAGGAGAAAAGCAGTAAGAGCATCTCCTCCTCGTCTCCTTCCGGCTCTCCGGCCGCCAGCTTGGAGTGTGACCCGGAAGTCAAAGAGGGCTTTCTCTGCCTCAGTGAGGAAGATGAGGGTCAGGGAGAGCAAGATGAGGCGAAAGACAGAAACGAGGACAAGATGGATGTGGATCCTGAGAAAGAGGAGAAGAAAGAGGGAGAGAAAGGGTGTAATGTGGCAGATGGCACAGGTAATTAGTGCCTATTCGTGATGCCAATAAAGAACTAGTCATTTTTAGATCGAGTACTTGCAGGTGGTACTCGGATAATGCTCTCACTTAAGAATGAATATCGACGATGAAGTGCAGATTTTTGCAAGGCTAAATGCTGATGCGGAATTGTGTTTTTCGTATGCAGCGGTTCTTGGGCAAGAGGACACGCTCTTGCATGTGCAACCTTCGCCAATGTAATGGCACTTTTCCGACAGTGATGGAATATCATGCCTGGTTATTTAAAAGCTCAGGATCTGTGAAACCACGAACTTGTAAAGGCTCAAACTTAGCTGTAGGATGCACTGATGCAAGATACTCTTGCTAAAGTAGGTGGTGTTAATTACAAACCTAGAATTGGTATTTGCTATGACTTTGGATTGAGTTTAAACCTCTATACTGGTTAAAGCTAACACTGTTTAGAGGATTTGATAAAGCAGCTGTCAATAGTCTGCTCATGTGGAGAGGTACAAGTAGCGCTAGGCTCTCTAAATTGGTAGTTAAGCTTCCAGACGAGGAGCTGTCTGTACTTGCCTGTTCATCATGTAGCCTGTTGATTCAGATATTGTGACTACTGAGGACACAATGAGATTGAGAATCTTTTGAGATTTCTTGAGTTTCTGGGAACCACTGGGATGTCCTACTGAGGCAAGCATAGCACAAGCAGATATAGCTTAGATAATATAGAATTTAACTCGGTCCTGATTGTCTTGTTGGGAATTGGAGTAAATATTGGTGTAAAATATTGGTATCAGACGCTGTTCAGGGTAGAGTTTAATTCTAATTTCTGGGAAGTGACAGCTAAGGGGATAATTGTTTTTGCCAACATGGAGAACAGGAAAAATGTCCCTAGTTACAGGTGGAATTTCATGTCAAAACTACTGCTCTCAAAGCCGACCATCTGTGCTGATTACGTAGCCATAATGAAGAGATGACGTGCTGCTGAATTGCATTACATGCTTATTTGAAATCATGCGTGTGTGTCTGTGTGTATGGTCCTCAAGCCTAAACCAAATGCACTCTGTCATAAACAGGCATCAGCACTCCAGGTAAAAAGAGATCCTTGTCACCAGTAGAAGGGAAAGACGCATGGAAAGATGGGGAGATCAAGGACGAGCGAGATGGAAAGAGAGCAAGGGTGGAGGGAATGCAGTTGGAGGCTCAGCTGGAGCTGAAGATCACAGCCAACGCAGGGAGCCGTCTGAAACTGGAAAAGGTTTGCGTTTGGTTTCGTAAACATATTTTTAGCTTTGTTACGTCCATATAATGGCGGATTTGAAGTCTTCATGAAGCAAAACGCAGTGAGCCGTCTGTCTGTGCTCCAATATTGACTGTTTTCTCTTCTCTTTCTCTCAGGTGGTACAGCATTTGGTGGAGGAGCGCTTGCGTGTGCTGCAGCTGACTGTGTTTGACCGTAATCTACAAGAGCTGAAGGACAGGATGGAGAAGATTGATGCTGCCTCCAAGCAGCAGAAAACTATCCAACATACGCTACAGGTGAGGCCGAATCTAGGAGCAGTCCGAGTGTTCTCATCGCTCAGACACTTAACCATAAATTGCCTTTTCCGAAGTAGTGGATTTAGCAGTTTTTCTCCCTAATTTGAATCGTGGCAAATTCCTACCCATCAGGCACCTCTCCCCGTCTTACGACAGCTAACAACCAAGGAGGGCGAAGGCCATCACCTGCTTCCTGCTGGGCATGTGAAGCCAGCCACCATAGCCTTTTTCAATCTACTGCTTATGCAACATCAAGTGGTGGTGTAACATGCTTGGAGGAAAGCGCTCCCACCTTCTGCATGCATTAGCTGACCTTATAGGGATAGATAGTGATAGATTTCTTTTTCTCTAGCACCACTGATCCTACCTGAGCAGCTCTGCTACATCTAGGGATGGAGCTCATTTCTGGAATGGAAAAATGTAACTAGCCATTAACTTGCATGCTATATTGTTTTTGCATGGTTAATATGCTTCACAACTCTTGTGTAGAAGGTTGAAGGTTTCAATGTCAGTCAGTCAGTCATTTTCTATACCGTTTATTCCCAGTTACGGGGTCACGGGGGAGCCGGTGCCCAGCCGGCAACTCTGAGCGCAAGGGCAGGAACCAACCCTA
>JANCOA010000031.1:5707851-5718601 GCA_024363135.1 Leptodoras oyakawai
GGTTCCTGCCCTTGCGCTCAGAGTTGCCGGCTGGGCACCGGCTCCCCCGTAACTGGGAATAAGCGGTACAGATAATGTAGTGGAAACCTAGTTCTGAGAACTTGCCTGAACTGAAGTCAAAACCAGAAGGGAAACCGACACACCTGTGTGAGAAAGGGTCTGTTTAAACTGCTGTTTGTGTGCAGGTGGTGATCTTTGTGAAGTCAGTAGCCCGCTGCGTCGCGCTCTCTCAGCTGCTGGTGGAGCAGAACTTCCCTGCCATCGCCATCCACAGAGGCATGGTTCAGGAGGAGAGGTGAGACTGATGGAAGTGCAGCTGTATTTCTGTTCATGCTGGCTTTAACGCCGAGCTCACTGCATGCGTCTTTACTACAACTACAGGTTGTCACGGTATCAGCAATTCAAGGATTTCCAGAGGAGGATCCTGGTGGCGACCAACCTGTTCGGCAGGGGGATGGATATCGAGCGCGTCAACATCGTCTTCAACTACGACATGCCCGAAGACTCGGACACTTACCTACACAGGGTGAATATCCTATTCAAATGCTGGAAACATTGGATACTATTGAATCATTCCATACTAGTTTTCCAGATTCTCTTAATTCCTTCTGGGGAACCCTAGAGAAATGATTGTGTACCATACTACATTATGCTCCGTCTCTTTCTGCCAGGTGGCTCGTGCCGGTCGATTCGGGACCAAAGGTTTGGCGGTCACCTTTGTGTCTGACGAGACGGATGCCAAGATCCTCAACGATGTCCAGGACCGTTTTGAAGTGAACGTGGCCGAACTGCCAGAAGAAATCGACATCTCTTCATACAGTAAGTAACTTTTCTGCAGGCATGCATAATGATTTAGGAATGTTTCCTCAGAACATGCTTATAGCCAGCAGACCCTTAGTATTCTGAGAGTGCGTCATTTCCCCTGGGATCGTTGTAGTTCCTGTTCCTGTAGAACAACATGGAATGGTTCTTGAATCAGGGCTATTCAGGGTTCTTGGAACATTTACTGGCCTGTATTTCGACCAGTTTAAACAGTCACGGCGAAATCCTGATGATCTCTCACTTCAGATCTATATAGAGAGACACGCCCACTGCAGTTTGCTCTGAAAACCTGTAATTTGTTTGTTCAAAAAAGGTCAGAATGGTTCAAAATTAGGTTTGGGAACAGGAACTGAACCCGTTTCATGTTGATCGAAAAGGTTCTGCTGGCCATGACTTTTCAGAGTGGAGCTTACTGAACTGAGCTTCACAGACTCCCAAGGCCACTTGTCTTACATGATGATTATTTTTTTAAATCAGCTTTTGGCAATAGAGATAAATTTCTTCTCCCTTTCTGTCTTTTGCAGTTGAGCAGTCCAGATGAATTGTTTCTCTAATCCAGTAACGATTGTGGTGCATTTGGCGTCCTTGGATGTTGGAAGACATCATGCCTCCCCCGTATTTTTATTTTGATCTGTGCCGTCACACACACCCTCTTTTCACCTTCTCATGAATTCTGTTATAATATGTATCTTAAAATGTGTTTATTTTATTGCAGTCATGGGGGGGTACTTTTATAGTTTCACTTGATAATTGTTGTTCATTGGTTTCAGAATTAAAACCTTTTTTTTATATGATGGCTTTGTTATGACTGGTCGTGTTGTGTCTGCAGGGCAAGCCACGTTTCACTCTGTGCGCGCTCTTAACCCCCGATTTAGTTTGTAGCACAGGCAGACCAGCAGAGGGAGCCGTGGATGTGTACGTTATTATAAATAAGCAGTTTGTAACAGAAACAGAGGTGATAATTACTCTTTATTCTCTTGGGCTGCAACCTTGGGTCCACTTCTACTAGTACTGGTTTATTCACTGTAGGTACATTCAGTGTTCATGGGTAATAGTGCAATAAAAAGGAACATTAGCTGCCTAAGATTGAAAACTGTTAACATAAGCAAGTAAATGAATATACAGAATTTTAGGACTTGTATCAGACCTGGCAATATTTAATTGATCTCTTCAAACTGAATGCATGCAAGTAGCAAAGACTGAGCCTGTATTTCATTAGGGTTAGTGTGTGTGTGTGCGCGCGTGTGTGTGTGCATAACTAGTGTACTTCCATTCACTTCATTTCTGCATAAACACCCCAACTACTGAACTTGGGGATTATATTAGTTAAACCATCAAATAGGATATTATACCACAGGGCTGTGGAGTTCTCCAATCTGATCGATCAGATGATCAGGTTCCTACCATGACTGCTCTGACGGTAGCAGTTAAATCTGCTCATTCTCATGTGTGCACTTGGAAGGCAGACATTCCACATAATGCTTGACAGATGAAGATTTATATCAGGAGAAATTTAACATTTTATGGACAGTCTCCAGCGTCAGTGGTTTCTGCTACAGGGCGTACTTCCGGGCCGAGTAATTTGTGCTTTCCGATTTCATGTTACTAAGAAAGAAAATGCATGAGGGAAAAACATATAGGCTCCTATAACTTAATTGATCATTCCTTTATGTGTCAGGCAGCATCACGCAGTCACCCCCGTCATTAATTATTTTTTCTATTAATTACTTTTTTGTCGCCTTGTATTTTTCTTTTTCTTTTTTTTTTCAAATATGGTGTCTAAAACCGAACTATGGCCACCGTTAGTTTGAATTCGTGCACGTTTCTTTTGTCATCAGGATAGTCAGTGTTACAGAATACTTACATAATACACTATGAAATACTGTGTATATATTTATATATGCAATAAAACTATGCATCCATTCATACTTTGCTGACCAGCAGAACTCTCAAGCAAACCTGCAAGGCAGGACCATAATCTGTCCATATGCCTTCACTGGAGTCAGCAGTCTTCTATGTGGTATAAACTATACTTAAATCTCATTACAGTGCAGTTGTGTTGTGCACTGGCGTCACAATACGGTCAACTTATTGCCAACGTCACAGCATTCACTCACATTAGTCAATGAACTTGTGTGTGTCTCCATAAAGCCACTTCTGAGGTGGCATGGCTGCTTCGTTCAGGTGCCCACAGTCTTGTCCACACTTGCAGGACTGGATGAACATGACTGCTTTGTCGTAGCGCCCTCCTCCCGGGCACTGGAAAGGCACAGAGGCGGTATGGGTGCGCCGAGGCATGCAGCACCGCCCGTCAGTGCAGACGCCACAGTAGTTCAGCTGATAAGCTTGGACGCTACGGCAGCCTGCGTAGGACAGGTGAACGGGTTTCCGTGACTTTTGCAAGCGTGTGCACTTCTTCCCTTTCTGTAGAGGAACAGAGAAGGGATAGGATGTGAGATATAGAGTTTTGGTTGATGTACAGTATACAGTACGTTTCATACGTGATCAGTTGTTTTTTCTAACGTATTATATGAGTATTGTGTGATCACATCAATAATGTGATGGTGCTTTTCAGCAAGTTGTACCCTGCATGTACTACACACAAAAGGTTCTCTACATATGAAAATAATGTGGTGTCTAAAAAGGTGTAAATTTGACATGGGACTATTTACACGTGAAGTTTGAATGATTTCTTTCAAGGGGTTAGCCTCAGGCTGTTAGGATATCACAAAATACCTTGGGAAGAGCATGCAGTGGGCTGCAGGGTCGTATGTTGCACAGGCGAGTCTCTCTCTCCAGCTTGCATTGAGTGTTGTCATTGGTTACTCGAGAGGACACGCCCATTCCACAGGTACTTGAACATGGAGACCAATCGGTCGTCTGGACCGCACATCGCGTCTGAACTGCGGCCCATGGGTCTGAGACAGAGAAAAGGAAAAATTTAGGATCTGGTTCAGAAAAGAAAACAGAAGCTGCTTATGAAAAGAGATTTTGGTGTTATTTTGGTTACAGACATTAATAACATCACCTAAAACAAAATTACACTTAACTGATGCTATAGATTAATGTAGATTATAGATTATAGATGAATATATATTCTCCCTGCAATTAACAGCAGCTGAGAGTGCCATACATCTATCTGGTTGTGAGGGGGTTTAGCTCATTGTGGCATTGTGGCAGGAGCACACAGAAGAGCTAATATGATTAATCAGGGTTGCCAGGTTTCAGCAAAATGCAAAAAACATTCAAAAAACATACAAAAAAATAGAAACTGGCCTAAAGAATGTTGGCTGCTGAAAAAACGAGACACTTTTTTTCTTTTTTTGAGCCTTTGCATAGAAAATTTGTCATACTTTTTTGATATACAGACATTAGCAGGTACATAAACTCCCTTTTTAAATAAAATATTTATATTATTATTATTTGTTTACGGTTTACAGCTATGCACAGACAGATGGGCCCATTCTGTTTAATATATAGTTTAAGTAATATCAATAATATAAAATGACCAGTTTTCACAAATGTTTTGTTGATGTTAAAGTGCATGAATCCATGCACATTATAGGACTTGAAGTCGATCAAGCAATGGCTTGTATTAGTTAGTCTTCATATGTATAAATGAACACACAGGTGGGATGCAAACATTTGATCTGAATTCACAGTATTGTCATGAAAACCAAATTTCCATCTTCATGAACTTGAGTCTACTCACACTTTGTCTTTCTTTGAGGAAATGTATTAGATTTAATTCCATGGCACTGGCAACCCTGTCATTAATTATCCTGTGTGCTGCTCTTCCTGTTCTACTGAAAATATTTATAGGGTGCATGGAGCAGTGTGGTTCCTGCCCCAGTCGGACTCTACTGCATTGGCACTTGTTGAAATTTCTGACCAGCCAACTTGGTTTATATTTGTGAACAAACTGCAACAATGTTAAGTCATTTTTATCTCATGGACCTTTTAGACGATGATTGACTATATGGTGATTATGTCTATAAGTGATAGACAAGCAACCAAAAGCCCACTGAGCTGCACTGCATCTTTGCAGTGGTTCTTTCTGATTGTAGTTTTCTAAAGAGGTCCATCTTAATATGTTTTGTACAAGAGAAATGTTCTGTTTCTACATAAAGTCTTTAAACTTTTCAGATTGAACAAAACACTAGGTTACTTCTTTAAGCTGTTTGTGAGTAGAATTGGTGTAAGAGTGTAAGGTGTAATTGGTCAGTTTCGGTCATCCTACTAGACAATATAATACTATTCATCAGTACAATTACAGAAGAAAAGCAGTCTTGGCTGTTTTCTCAGAGTTTGGAACATGTGGCCAAGCATGAAAGCTGTTTATTAGTCTGGGCGTGGTTCACAAAACTGAGGTCTGGTCCACCTGAAAACAGTGGTGAGAGGTTAGCCTCAAGTGAATTCAGGGTGGTCTGGATCATGTGAGAAAATGATCTGGGTCCAGGGCTGGGTGTTGAATACATGAGTGTTTGAACATGTCACTCTACTTCCTGGTTCAAGTTTTATAATGGGAGGAAATGGAATGTTGAGGTCTTGCTGTGGAAAAGGAATAACTTCTCGGTATGTGAAGCAACGATAGCATTTAAACGAATACAGCTTCTAAAAAAAAACTGAACTACACTATATTGCCAAAAGTATTCACTCACCCATAAAAATCATTGAATTCAGGTGTTGCAATCGCTACCATGGCTCAGCGATTGGGAATGACAGCAACTCAGCCATGAAGTGGTAGACCACATAAAATGTCAGAGTGGGGTCAGTGGATGCTGAGGCACATGGTGCTCAGAGGTCAATAAACTTTCTGCAGAGTTTTCATGTGGTCTTCAGATTATCTCAAAAACACTGTGTAGAGAGCTTCATGGAATGGGTTTCCATGGCCGAGCATCTGCATCCAAGCCTTACATCACCAAGCGCAATGCAAAGCGTCGGATGCAGTGGTGTAAAGCACGCTGCCACTGGACTCTAGAGCAGTGGAGACATGATCTCTGTCTGGCAAGCTGATGGATGTGTCTGGGTTTGGCGGTTGCCAGGAGAACGGTACTTGTCTGACTGCATTGTGCCAAGTGTTAAGATTGGTGCAGGGGGGGATTATGATGTGGGGTTGTTTTACAGGAGTTCCAGTGAAAGAATAATGCTTAATGCTTCAGCATAGCAACCTAAGGATTAAGAATGGGATGTCACTCTAGTTCATATGCGTGTGAAGGCAGACGAGCGAATACTTTTGGCAATATAGTGTACATATTGTAGATTAGAAGCTTTGACTGAAAGACTTCACCTAAGCTGCTGACAACTGTATATTCATTCATGCATTCATTCATCACTCATCTTTATCCTGGTCAGTGTCACAGAGCTTATCCTGGATACAGTGAGCATGAAACAGAAATGCATCCTGGATGGGACTCCAGTCCATAGCAGGACACCATGCAGACACACATTCACACACTCAGTCACACCTAGGGGCAATTTAGCATACCAATCCACTCATAGGAGGTGGGACTAAACTCCATGGAGGAAATCCACATACACATGGGAACAACATGCAAAAGTTCACACAGACTGTAATCTGAACTCATCATTGAACCAGAAACCCTAAAGATGTGAAGGGATCGCCGACCATTTCTCCGGCTTAAGTGACCTATAGAGTTGTGTAACCAGTCGAGCTATGAAAATAGATTTTTGTTTAAAAATGCCAGAAATTATTTCATGCACTCCCAGAGCCCAGAATCAATCCTGACTAGAGACTGTAGTATCAGGAACAAATATGAAAAAAAAAAACTAATATCTGTTCAGCATACTGTGTATCTGATCTTTTGATTCAATTTTATGAATACAGCATGCAAGATATAATCCAGTCAGTCCAATCACTTACTTGTTAAGTGTCTGTATCCCTGTTCATCTTCCCATCTGTTTCTCCATTCCCACACCTCATTCCCCAGCACGTTCTCACTCTTGTCTAGAGGAAAGTTAGCCTGCTGCTTCGTCTTCCATGGAGGCATCAGTGGCACTATTGCCCCCTTGTGGCAGTCCACACTAAAGCAGCATTGGCCTGGGATCCGCACCAGTCGAGGGTAGGGGCAGGAGGATGATGATAGAGGCAGGCTGGTGGTACAGAGAGGACCACAACCCACCGCACCATCTATACAGGTACACTGGTGTTTGCAGCCCACGCGGAAACTCTCGCCGTTCTGGTACATTCGACCGTTGTACTCACAGCTCCGGCCCTCCAGTTTGGCTAAACAGAAAAATCAACATGGATAAAGACAGAAGAAAGTGTTGAATCATGAATACTGTTGGACATTAATGTCACATATACCACAGCAACATCATAACATCACAAACTATGATGTTTTCTGTAGCATCATAGCTTGGACAGTAATCAAAGCTGCAAGAGTTATATTCATATTATATTAGTTGTTCTAACAGGTTATCATTTCTATTGTAACGGTGTACACAGTGGAGACTGGCATGGAGACTGGCATGGCAGACACTCCAAATAAACAGATTAACATTAATATGGATATAATCATTGATATGGTGGAATTGTTTTGGAAGAGTCGTTTATTTAGCAGTTTTGGAAGGAGTCTCCACTTTGGCATAAGAAAGCTTTGCGGTTTCTTGGTAACATGATAAGTTGAACGTTTTTGTCCGATTAACGTCAAGACAGAGAGAGAAACGAGAGGCTGGCGAGGGAGCAACAGCTATTATGGAACATAACGCCACATGATCACATGATGGTCTTTAATCAGAACGAAGGTCTGAAATCCGAATCTGTAAAATGTAATAACTGGCAACCTGCTGTGGTATAAAAGAAATGAAACATTTAGACACTTGGAAATGAATAAACTTCAGGGTAGTAACTGTAACTCCACTTTGTGTCATTGATTGAGTTTCTTGGTAACTTGCAACACCAGGCAATGTTCTGTTAACACTGTGGAACATTTTGTGTACAGAGACTCCTTGTGCTTATACTAAAGCAACACTCCAGTTAAGACATGCTTGTGAGGATAAGAAGCTGTTTAAGACTTGACATCAGTCAGCCACCAAATCAAGGGACAAAAAAGTCTGTTCTTTATTCATTCATTCATTCATTCATCTTCTTGGCCACTTATTACTTTTCAGGGTTACGGGAGAGCCGGTGCCTAGTATAGGGCGCAAGGCAGGAACAACCCTAGACAGGGCGCCAATCCATCGTAAGGCACACACACACACACACACACTCACACATTCACACACTAGGGCCACTTTAGAGACACCAGTCAACCTAACGTGCATGTCTTTGGACTGTGGGAGGAAACCAGAGAACCTGGAGTAAACCCACACAGACCTTCATGCTCTGAGACGAAGACTGTTCTTATGATGATAAATATTTGTACTCTAAAAACCCATTTTTCTTACACATACAGTACATGGACGGATGTGACGTTAGCATGGCTATTTCTGCCATCCGTACAACAAGCAATCTTGTATTCTGAAATGTTAACGATTTCTCCCAAGGTTCAGATGACAACAGTTGTTCCCGTCCTTCCCCCAACAACAGGCAAACATGGCAGCAGTCTTAGTCACAGTCACTACACTACAACTGGCACGACAGAAAAACAAGCCCTCGGCACAGGTCGAGGGTTAGTAAAAGGTCAAATGTCATGGAAAAGCTGGGCAAGTGTGACAAGACGTGGAGAGAGAGATATAATATGTTCTCTGTGATCAAAAGGCACCTATTCATAGCGTGGACTGGCATCACCAGCTTGTCCAGAATGCAGTTCCATTTCCGTCCATCTCTGGTGGGACTCAGTAAAAAAAGATCATCATCAGCTTCCAAATATCTCCCCTGTGCATTTATTGCTCCATCTGTTGCTGTGCTTCTTTGTCATTTGAAAACTCTCTGAATAATTCTTCATCTATCAGGAAATTAGGACCATGACAGTAAGACCAGGTATTGCGTATTGGTGTGTGTATTTGTGACAAGATAAAAATAACACCAGTCAGAATTTGTCCCAGTGTAACCTGTTCAAAACATGCCTGCGCAAAGCATGTAAAAATATCGCAGCTCTAAATAAAGCTTCAGAGCATCACACTAACCAGTTCCTACAACACACATATACACACACTTTCACTTCACTTACCTCGACATATTCCTGTTCCCAACATCACATCGTTGCCGTAATTACATTCCAAACCCTTATGGTGGTCACAGGGTTTGTCCGTATTGCAGTCCTGGTTGAGTTGGGCGGCACACACTTTACAGCACCCGCAACCATCAAACACCAGACTCACGCCAGCGGGGCACCTCGGGGGCACGGCAGGGCATTCACACACAGCTGGGCAGCTGGCATCAACCTGGGAGTTGTCGATGGATTGTGGATTTGAAGTAACAGTTGGAAAATTGGTGATAAGATGATATAGACATATTTATGAAAATATATATCAAATGAAATCATCACAGCTTATGGGAAGATCCAGATCCTTTTGACTTAATCTACAGTTCTCACTAACAGTTCCACATCTTCCACAGTCCACAGATTTCAATGCGCCCCGTGTAATCAAGAGCTGAGGTGGTTTGGAATGAAACGAAAAACAAATGTCTAGAGAACCAGACAGGAAACTGGAAACGGCCCAGCTACTTTTATCTCTCATCAAACAAGAAAAATAATAATCAGTTGCACTTAGTTGTGTGTGATTGCACTGGAATTCCTCCAAAATGAACAGACTTGTTTATCACAACAAGACCTAATCTGCACTGTGACTTCTGTTCTGGATTTCTGCCATAAACAAAATCCAAATATAAGATAAAAAACTGTCTGTAGTTGTCTGTAGTCCTGGTAATTCATACCGCTTTTATTTACATGCTAATTATGAAAACTTACCATGCAAGCTGATGCAAAGGTTAAAAGAGCCACATAAGTCAGTTTCTTCATGACTGCAAACTTCACAGTGACAGCAATCATCCAAAAGTGAACCGTTGTTCCAGAAGCCTCTATTAAGAGTATAAATAGCTAAAGAATGCAAGGCACATACTTAAAAAATAATAATGCACTTCAGAACAGATGATAAAATACAATAAAAACACAACAAATCAAATAATAAAACTCAAGTGCTCAAGTATTCCTTTGAATGCGTCTGCGTAAATCTCAGATCATCCGTGCGCTATGGCTCAGACTATATTTATGCCAACCTCATGCCAACCCGCTCAAGCTCCGCCCACCTCCATATATCCGGCCAATTATGTTCAGGCTTCGGGCCAGAGCATTCCAAAGGGGTGGGGTGTGACGCTGTGAAGTGGTAAGGGGCGTGGCCAGGCATGAATACAGTCATTCATAAAAATATAATTAGTCTGCGCTTCGAGCAGGCCGCGCAGAGTGCTGTTTATTTTTTCTGGTCTGTATTAAAGTATTGCCGCGGCGTTAAAGTGCCTTTTCTGGTGCATTCCTACACAGCAGCCACGTCACGGAAACCAGCATAAATATACTCAGCTGCCTGTGCCTTTTTATTTTCCGAGCCTTTAGGAAATGCAAACGCAGTGAAAGTGCTTGAGAGAGACGGCGCTGGGGCAGTCGGGGCAGGTGCGCCATGACTGAGCTCTGCTTGTTGTTTTAAAGGGAGTGTGAGCTCCACCCGGGCTACACTACACTACACAACACTACACAACACTACACTACACTACACTACACAACACTACACTACACTACACTACACTACACTACACAACACTACACTACACTACACTACACAACACTACACTACACTACACAACACTACACTACACTACACTACACAACACTACACTACACTACACTACACAACACTACACTACACTACACTACACTACACTACACTACACAACACTACACAACACAACACTACACAACACTACACAACACAACACTACACTACACTACACTACACTACACTACACAAC
>JANCOA010000031.1:5960832-5973687 GCA_024363135.1 Leptodoras oyakawai
ATGATGGATTGGCGCCCTGTCTAGGGTTGTTCCTGCCTTGCGCCCTATGCTGCCGGCTAGGCACCGGCTCTCCCATGCCCCTGAAAAGGAATAAGCAGTCAAGAAAATGAATGAATGAATGACTTCAGACTCATCTTGCCTTAACTAACTAGAAAAGTATATAAACCTCATCTCCTTTGCACAAACAAGACAAATAGGTTGGATTTTGTTCAATTTCATTCAAATGAATTTATGTAAAGGTTGCAAAGCTACAAACTCTGTCAAAACAGGCAACCTTTAAAAAGGCTGGAGTGTGAGATCGTATTGAAACCTTGGATGAACTATTCCTTTAACAAGCGTGTATCTGAGGTGCGGAGAGCTGGATGTGTGGAGTGAGCTTGGCCTTGTCTTTCTAATCTTGACAAATGATCCACACCAGGCCTTTCTACAGCCTCTCATAATTCCTCATGCACACCTGCCCTGAGACATCAGCAGTGCGGCACGTAATTATAAACGAGTAGAAGACAGCCGCAGAGAGAGAGAGAGAGAGAGAGAGAGAGCCTGAGAAAGAACAAAAGAGAGAAAATTAAGGGGCAGGGTCTGAAGGGCAGAAAGGGAAGTCACGAGACAGTAAAAGAAGGAAAAATGGAGAGTGAGAGTAACAGGGAGAGATAGAGAGATAGGAAATAGAGTGGAGTGCAGCACCCCTACGGCCTCCTGCTCATCTCCAACTCCACTCATCTAATCAGTCACTCTCTTCCTGTTATCGCAGCAACACACATATCAACACACAGAGACAGAGAGAGAAAATTTCACTTCTTTTTTCCCTGCTGCTCTTTCCTTGGTTCTTATTCGATTCAGATCACAAAAATATGCTGAAGATGAGCAACCTCAGCACAATCCCAGCTGCACGTCCTTCCTTTCCTAATGATTTCTTTCTACATTTTCACCAATGCCAATAGTTGAAACTGCGACACGTAGATTCCAAACTTGGCCTGAGAATAGGAATTGGTCTTAGCTTGCTTATTCATGTGTCATCTTCTGCTCAGTCATAATCCATAGCCTACAGTTATAATCCCTCCAAAATCATTTTGTCTTGCTTCACTAAAGCCCTGGTCGGGGTCAATAGGGAGCAGAGCTGTTAATCCAGATTAGTCCCTTTCTCAGAGATCCAGCCCAGCACGCACATTCATCTGTCTGTTTAAATACTCTGCTATTGGTTTAGTGCTTTAAAATATCACTTCCTTTCCCTTTCATCAGCATCATCTGTATTAGAATAGATTTGTAATGATTGGCGTACTGATAAATCTACAAAGGCAGCTTGTGTACGTCTTAACGGTTTAAGATCCCAAAGATGTGCCGAAGTTCCCCCGTTCTTTTCCCCGTAGTTGTTCGATGTGACTGAGAAGCATCACCTAAAAAGAGGAAAACAGAAGTATATCTAGGGATTGAACATTTTTAAAGATATAGCTATGGCTGGAACTGGAAGTTTACACACAGTGTGGACATGAATATCATGGCAGTGTTGGGCTTTCACTGTTTTCACTGAGCTGTAGTGTTTCTTGGGCAGAACGAGTGTACAGCTTAGATCTTTAATAGAAAAAAGAACAAGAATTTGATGCACAAGCTTGAATTTTTTGGCGAGTTTTCTGAAATCAAGACAGGGTTGAAAATATACATACAGCACACCTCACCTAATATTTGGTTAAATGTCCCAAGTTGCCTTGACCAGTCGCTTTTCATAGGCATCAACAAGCTTCTGGCAGAATTCTGGTTGGATATTTGATGGCAGAATTGGTAGTTAAATTAGTTGGTTTTCTGGCAAAGACCTGAATTTTAAGCTCAGTCCACATATTTTAGAACTTTCAGTACCACTGAATTAATAATAATCTACGTGGTGATCTAAATCTATGTGTAATCTTAACCTGGTGTTGGTTTCAGAAAACTCCCAACTAATGAAACCAACAAATTCTTATTTTTTCTAAAGCAGTATATTGACCTCGCTCTGCCCCAGAAAAAGAACTGCCTGAAACCCACTACCTAAAATGATCCATGTTAGTTAAATAGCTAGCTAGTGCACTTCTGCACCTTAAGTGTCATTTTGCTGCTCTTGATCCAAAATGGATACCCCATAAAACCCCATAAAACTGTACTTCCAAAAAAACGGTTCATATCCAAGACTCACTCTTACTTCTGTGGATAATCTTACCTACTGTAGATTTCTACCTAAAACTGCTGTGTAATCATAATGACTATGCACAGTCCACATATTTTCAATATGTCCAGTCCAAGAGCTTAATGTTAGTCTGTAACTCTGATGTGTGTTTGGGGTCATTGTCCTTTTGGAACACCTGATTGTGTCCAAGTCCAGGTATCTAGCTGATGGTTTGAGGTTAGGCTGAAGAATTCTGAGGTAGTCTTCCTTCTTCATTATTCCAAGGTAACAGTTCCACTGGCAGCAAAAGCATGATGCTACCACCACCATGCTTAACAGTTTGTACATTGTGTTTAGAGTAGAATGCCTCACCTTTACCCCTCTGAACATACCTCTGGTCATTGTAGCCAAACAACTGAAACTTTGTCTCACCTGAATATAAAACTTTGTTGACGTTACAGCAGAAGCTTCCTTCTTGGATGGCAGACCATTGTGATGTAAAATTTGTAGACAGTGACACTGGTGTTCCAGCAGCTTCTAGTTCATGGTAGGCCTTTGCCTTGGTGGTTCTTGGGTTGTTCCTGACCATCTGAATCAGTTTCCTCTTAGATGGTGACAGTTTGGGTCTTCTTCCAGGCTGGCCAATCAGCTTGCTCGACATACTTTTTTACTGCTTATGTCAAACCCTGTATCGTGATATAAAACTGGCCGTTTTGAACACTCATAAAATGTTTTTTTGGCTAAATCCACTCAGAGAGTGCTTAATGTTTTTCCAAGTGGCTTCTTTTTTCTTCATTCAAACATATGGAGTAGATCAGCGCTGAAGGGAATTGCACCAGCTACATTACATCTAACCAATTTCTGAAGACAGTCTTAATTATTTGGCTGTTATTCCATGAACTCAGATAGAATCCTGCAGTCATGAAAGAGGTTAAAGCTTGTTCAGTCTGGCTATGTATTTGGGGGAAAAGGCCACAGGAAATGGGTTGGCCTTATTTCCTTTTTCCCCAGGCACACCCAGAGAACATGGGCATGACTTCTGTTCCAGTACATCTAAGAGTAGTGTAGACTCTTTTCTAGAGTACCGGGAGTTCTAAGGGCAGATGATCCCTCAGTTTCATGATGATGACCCTCTAGACTTTGCATAGAAATTTGGTCTAATTACTACTAATATACCTGAAGGAGGCCGTGTCAGAGTCTTTCATTATCATCATCATTATCCAGTTTGTTTAAGGAAAAAAAGTGTCTAATTTTTTTTTAGAAATGGAAAGACAGATCAGTTGTGCAGGACACAGAGAGTTTGAGTGCATTATGACTGTTCTTGTTAACATCCCAGCAGGGGGGTCAATCAGAGGCAGCAGTCAGCACTCAGCAGCCTGTAAATCCAATTGAACTCTTATGAATGTACTGAAAGGAGCTTTTATCTGATGCAGTGACAACTTAGCCATGGTTAGCGCTAATGCAGGGGCCCAACTCCAGTCACACGCCAACACAGTCTGTGGGAAGTGCCTGCTTGTGATTCAGCGTGCCTTTTAATTCACAGGATTAGTTGGTGCGTTAGAGAAGGAAAATCACCAAAAAATAATGGGTAGTTAAAAACAAAAACAAAAGTTGATATTATATAATGATGTGCTTTTTTTTGGCTATCACTGGTACTGATAAGACACCACTGTTACTGCCAGTCAAGTCTCTGGTAAAAATAGCCTAATGGTCAAAGGTAGCCTCGTGTCAAAATCCCAGTAAATTCCTGCATCATGACTGTCATTGCCAAAAGCAAATCAATTTATGACGTCGTATTAAAACCCAGTTTCCTAAAGAGTTTTTTTCAACCATAGTCATAAAACTACATTTTGTCATACCATATTGTCATAATTATATTTTAGAATAACTAAACCAGTTCGCTGATACACCATTCTGCTCTTACAGTGAAAGCATTGGTGTATAAATGGAATTGATTTCTGTTTAGTAAGTACCACGATTATTTAATATACATTACATTTTATCATAACATTTGGGCTTTTGGTGACATTTCTTTATTGTTGTTCACATGCTTCAGTCAGATCCAGCCTCTAGAGTAGAAGCTGGTTTGGATGGTGTTGCTACCTGATCAAGACAGGAAAAGACTAGTGGGTGGAATAGAAGTAACCAGCTACCTGAATTGTATAACTGATTTAAGAACCGACTCAGAAAGCGTTCATTTCTGTTTTATCCTTCATCTTTGACTGCAAAGGACATTAAAAGGACACATTTCTCTTAAAATTCCTCATTGACATTATGATAAGACATTATACTAGATAATCTTTAGTTATTAGTACTGCATCTGTGTACCTATTTTTTAGCTTGTTAGCTAGATGTAACTCCTGTAGATGAGCTAGTACTTTGTTTTCATTAAACTTGTTATTAGCTGTAGCTTTCACTTTATTTTAGATTACTTTAGGCCTGTTTGCTCTTTTACTAAAGCACCCAAGTCTCGATCAGTGCACAGGTGATAACCATGACAGAATTCAGAAATTAATCTGACACTCATTCATAAGTTCTTGGTTACACAATTGGACTTTTGGACTATGAGTCATTTTTTTTGCAAATCCAAGTCAAGTGGCAAATCTTTGAGCTAGAATAGATGTCAAATCTCTTCCTTAATGTTAAGGTGGCAAAAAATGAATAAATAAAATAAAAATTGTAATGTACACAAATCTCAATTCCAAGTCTAGTCTCGAGTTCTCAAGTTCTTAAGACCTGAGGACGAATCTCTGGTCACTGTGTGTGCAACTTAGAAGGTAAATTATTAACAATCGCACTATCCAGTGTCACCCAGATGAGGATGGGTTCCCTGGCTCCACTCTTCTCATTCTTCTTGTCGTCTCAGGGAGTTTTGCTTGCCACCATTCCAGTATAAAATGTACATCTGGAATTCATATATTTCCGTAAAGCTGCTTTGTGGCAGTGTCCATTGTTAAAGTGCTATACAAGTAAAATTGAACTGAATTAAATGTGTTCATGTTTGTATGCATATGTGGTGGCTGCCCATTAGCAAACATACAGTAGGAGTCTGTTTTTAATATTTATATCACATATAAACTAATAGATAGGTTCAGTTTTTTTTCTAAATGACCCACAAAACATCTAATCTCCCTTTCAGGCATGTCTGCCAACACACAAGACAGACCTACATGCAGTACACAGAAAAAGTAACCTGGATTATGTACTTTCTATTTATACATTTACTGTAGTTACTATTCCTTAACACCATTTTATTACATCACAGCGGAATCACAATTTGTAGCTTTGCATGCATGTCTGTACATTTACTGTATGCCTATTACTTAGGACTGATATAAACTTAATCAAATTTCTGAACAAAAGTGGAGAAAGTGGCTTAGCAATGTAGCTGAAAAGGCTTTCAAAATCTTTGTACCAGCTGTTATGAGCTGCCTTTTTTAATTATTTATTTTTGTAGTGGTTCCATAAAAATTTCATTCAAACCCTGTTGCTTTGTTATTAAATGCTGCTGTGCTGTTTTTATGGCTCTCTTCTAAATAAGGCCAGGCATATTATGTATCATAAAAATGTCTTCAGGTGTTGCTGCTGCTGTCTTATTACAAAACACCCCAAATTTAATTTCCTAAACTGAAGCATCTTTCGAACATATTCATACACTAATATCTATTAGTATGTTTCGCTGTGTAGGGGTATCACAGCAGAGGGGAAAGGGGGGGGTCCCCAGGAGGCCTGGACTAAAAAGTTTCCATTTTCAAACGATGGGAACGGAGACTACAGATTCTGAATTTATCCACGGCTCAGAAATGTTGTCCCTGCATTAAGCCAATATAATGCATGATACAGAATAACCTGTGCAATATCTTTGCGTTTAGGTTTTCTTAGATAACCAAAAAGATTCTCACAGGACTTTCATCAGCTGCTGTAAATCAGATAGGCAGATATTAATCAGATCTGGCTGTTCATGTCCTTATTCTCTGGGGATCAGGGACAAAAATAAGCTGTGGAGATTTCGCGTAGAATCAACGGCGTTGTTAATTATTGAAAAGGAAAACCTCACCTGAGGAGAAAGAGAGAGCGAGAGAAGCTTGAGCTGATTATTGTTTTTTATATAATTTTGTTCCTAGCTAGAACATATTTACTTTTCATGGATTAGAACCCACTGTCATCTCCAAGCAGCAAAAGCTATCATTATTTAGATAGTGGTCCTAGACACTGAAGTAGTGTGTGTGTGTTTGTGTAAAGAGCTGAATGGCCAAAAATGCTCCAAAGTTTCCCAGCTATGAAAAAAAAACATTTTTGGTCAAAATAAAAGAGTATTAAAGTATTATGGCAGAACTAATCAGACCTTTCGAGCTTTGCTCACATTTAACTGTAGATTTTACCTCAGAAATGTAGCTAACAATGGAAGCTAGTAATGACTAGCCTAATCTGCACAATTCTAGAAAGATTTTTTCGTGTGGTTATCATGGATTTTCTTTTTATTGTCATATTTATATATTTTTATATATGGATAAATACACAGAGTATACAAGCGATACAGATATGAGATCAGCTTAGCATACACGGCTAACGTGGTATCTGCAGATGAGTAGCTTCATTGTTTACAAATCACTTCACGTAGCCTTGTCAGAAAGGAGATAGATTCACTTTATTTTTTAAATGTGAGTGTCATTAAATGTGTCATTAAAAGTCATTTAAAGACTGGACATATAGCTTCATTTGCTTTGATAGTTAGAAAGTGCTGCATAAGCAGGTTAGCCATGATGGTAAATTATTTTGGTAAAGTATATATTTTTAAATTATTATTATTATTAGAGGAAGCTTGAAAAGACGTTTATGTCATTGAGTAGTAGATATATTATTACCAGGAGTGTTCAGGTTTTTGGTTTTATATTACACAGCATGTATAGATGGGAGCTGTAACAAAGTATAGAAATGATTTGTGTGACTGGCTCCGGCTTACTCAGCTTCTCAGTTGCTCTAAAGCAAGCAGCTCGTTTGTTCTCTGTAGGAAACGCTGTGTGGCCACATTCATATTCTGCTATCACAGAGCTCTGAAAAATGGCTGAGCATTGCTTTTGGTCTGTTTGTTGTGCTAGAATTGTGATGCATGCAGCAAACCTGCTAAAAGTAACCATCATATTGTTTCTCCACATGGTGATTTGTTATTAATACAAAACCTGAAAGTACAGGAAAATCCTAAAATATTCTAAAAAAAAAGTACAAAAACCTAAAAAAATATTCCTTGTATTTCAAAATGGCATTTAAATGTAATTAAAATTACAAGAATAAACTGTTTATTAAAACATGTCATGCCATATAGCAAAGAAAATCTGTATAAATGCATTAAATATCTTTTAAAACAGCTTTTAGATGCCAATTTAGAAGAAAATAAATTTGACAGATTTTTTAAACTTGGGATTTGCAATGTAAATGAACACTTTTTAATTTTGTTTTTATATGTAATTTATTTCCAATTTATATGTAAATTGTTTTTTATTTTTATTTTAGAACTATAGTAAACATAATTACTGTTTTTACAGACATTTTCTGGCCCCCTGCTGCTAGAAAATTACTGTTATTTTAATTTTTACACTTACAATATAATGTCGGTGCTTTAAGCTTTAATTCTCTGCTTCACTAGAGCCTAATGAAAGACGCTGATATGATTTATTAGTATATGATATATTAGGACTCATTGTGAACACCTCTAGGGGATTGTTTCCACAGCTACATGAAGAACGTCTGTTTCAGATATTCAGAACATGTCTGAACTTGTCAGTATTGGGACTTAAGATCGAAATGATAATTTATTTAGACTCATGCATTATGGTCGAACAAGAAAAGTTGGACACGTGGCGAATACACAGAACTGGGATTAGAACCCTGAATCATTCTGCTAGGAAGTTGCTGGATTTTTATAAAAGGTAGATTCTTCGTAAAAGAAATTCTGATTAGCTACCCTTTGTTTTTGAATGTGACTGCTATCTGTTTTCAGCAAACTCGCCCTGAAGTAGAAAGTAGTTTCGGACAAGGTTTGTTAATTGAAATCGGCGTCTATTTATCAAAGATGTTATTTTGATGCTTTAGTTATCATTAGATCTCAAACTCAACTTTTATTTAATGTTTCTGTTTATGAAAGTGGTACTTAGTAGGTCTGTGCTAATTATTTCTAGCCCAGCTATACTTAATTGCCATCCAATAGCTAGATCTCCATCTACCAAGTTAGGAAGGTTGAAACTGCATCTTCAGAGGCTCATAAAGACAGACATACAAATCATCTATTCAAATTGCTGCTCATGCAGTTCTAAGGTGGTTCAACTTGCTCATTCCAGCAAACAAAGCACAGTGAACTTGTGGCATTGTTGGGATCTTGGGAGCCTTCTACTGGCTTTCTGACTATATTCTGATGTCTGTTAAAGGGCATGTTGTGTGTTGATATTGTACAATTCATCCCATTATTAAGTTCTGATCCTACTGTTTCTCTTTCTATAGGTAAATATGTCTACCAGCCTATGACCAGTGTGTGCCAGCTTCCCACCACACCAGTCCCTGCCTCCCCCTCAGATCACACCGATACCATAAACCTGTCGATCTCCCTGACCGAGCGTCTCCTCAGGACCGCCCCCAGATTCAGAGCTCCACCTTGCCCAGAGTACCCCAGATTCTGCATCATCTCTGACCTTTTTGTTGACGACTACATTGTGAAACGGATCAACGGCAAGATGTGCTACGTTCAGAGGCCTCCAGCAGCAGCGCCTGTTTCTCGAGAGAGGGGGTCACCAGCCTCACCAGCCCAGCCGCCCAATCAGAACGCTCAAAATCAGCCATCCCAAGTAGCCCAAACTCCAACCACTCAAGGCCAAAAGGGTCCCAAAATGGACCATTGCTCCTCACCATCCAGCTCAGAGGACTCTGGGATCAATGCCTTGGGTCTGCACTATGTGGAGTCGTGCGAGGATGACTCCTGTGAGGATGATGAGGAGGATGACGAAGAGGAGGACGATGAATTGAGCACAGATGGCAACTCCAGTCCCGGAAGCCTCTGGGAGCAGGACGATTGCACTCTGCTCTCGCCATCCAAGTCGTCTGTGGAGATAATTGAGAATATTGAGACGACTGTCTAACACATCAAGGCAAATGATGTTTTTTGTTGTTTTTTTTATTTACAGCACGTGGATTACCAGTCTTCAGTTGGAAGATGCAAGTTGGTGAGCCTAAAAGCCAACTGGTCACATGGTGACATGGAAACCTTCCCACTGGTCTGCCTCTCAGTCAGCTCCTACTCCCTTCATGTCCCTTATACACAAGTCTTCTCTTTGCATGGTGACCCTGCTATGGATTAAAGACAGTAGATTTCACAGTTACACTCATGCATGTATGTATGCAGCACCACTTATGGCCAAATGAAGCTGTTACAATGCAGGTTTTCTGCACAGGCTAAAAGAGCGAGTTTTAAATGAATGGTGACACATACACAAGCACACATTTCCTCAGTAAACAAGACGAAGCTAGAGCTTACTCTACAGGAATAACCTTGTATGGATACTCTCTCTGTCTTGAAGGACCTGAATATTAAATACATCACAAACGAATGGAGGAGAATATGATAGGCAATAAAAGGAGGCAATAGAGTGAGACTATGAAATGTCATCTTCTGTAGAAGAGGGGGGAAAGAAGTGGAAGAAATTGCGAGAGAAGGGCAGAACAGGGTGAGAGGCTCTTCAGTCTCCTTTTAAGCAGGCACCATTTGAAGTGTGACTAAATCATGCATGAGTTCAGAAGACTGGATAGACACGATGTGAAGAACGACCACGTATTCTCCACAGAGTATCAACTTAGATCATCCTTTCAGTTTTTCCTTCCTCAATGGTAAAGAGCCCTGAAGCATTCAGGAGATTTAGCAGAATGAATACCAATGTCTTGACAATCATTTATGATATAGATCTCGGGTTAGGTTGAAAGAACTGATTATCAGCAGAACTTCAAGGGGTGAGATGGTGTGCTATGGTCCTCCTTAATTAAAGCACAGCGTGGATACTTTGAAGAATTTGTGTAGCGGTATGAAAGCTACCATCACTACCAAGCTGTCATCACTGAAACCAAATCAAAACTCTAGCTCAGAGAGCAGCAGTTACATCTTTGAGGATGGTTATTAGCAGTGCTTCTTTTTTCCCCTAACAAAATTCTCACAGCGTATTTGATAACCAATGATGTATACCCTAAGCACACAATGAACTCGCTCTGCTGTCTTCTGATGGAAGCGATTGTCTATTTTGTATGACCGTTGGCAACCATGGTCAGAGGTCATCTCTTCATCCTAAGAGACACATTTTAGAGTGCTTTGAAGCTGGCAGCCCACACGTAAAAGCACAGCCTGCATGGACCTGAGAGCTACGAGCCAACAGAATTTAATAACAAGCATTTAAAACCACTTCAGCCCAGCCGGCAACCACTGATTATTAATGCAAGTGCATGAAATCGCTACAGTCTGATATAGTTGTGATGATTTAGCTAGTCTCAAAATGTAAATGAGATTCAAATGATGTCCAGGACAAGTGGATATAACCATGCCTAACTGTACACTATTTTTTCCCGAAATAATCCCTGATGTGGGATTATAATTGTATTTAAAGCACATTTGTACCACTGCATTAAGAAAGAGACTGTTAAGCATCACTGTTGTTGTCCTTCCCGGAGTGGGACACTAAACTTTCATTGACAGTCCACTCCTGTCCTGTCTCCGTCTCGGATGATGATGACTCCAGTCTGTGATAACGGCGTCTCTGTTTATAAGCACATATAAATTCTTTGTCACTGCCTGAGCGAAAGAGTCCATTTTGAAGCTGCTTAAGTAGAAAACCTAATGGACCTTTCACACAGCCCTGAGGAACCCCACACTCAATTATTTGTATGATTACCTCTCCCGCTGGTGGATAAATAAATGGGTGTCCCTGTATCTCTGCAGTTTTATATCAGGGATTAACACTGTAGCTATAAACATGTACTGTAGATACACAAATGTTTATCTCACCTTTAAATAAACCCCTTTCTTATATCAGTTGCTGTTATTTCGGGTCTTTTTTTGTCATAAACAAATCCAGTGTTGCTCATTTTATTCTCAGATTGGTCGGTTACACTGTTGTATGGCATGATGGGAGTGCAGAGATCTGATATTTATCAGATTGACAACGAAGGTATTAATGCATTATTTTATATCATAAGAAGGCAATGGAGGTTCCACAGAGATCTTAAGAGGATAACAAGAATGATGTGAGGTTGTTACACACACTTAAAGCAGATAGAATTGTGCCATTCATTTACATTTATGGCTTTGGAAGACACCCCTTTATCCAGAGTGACTTGCAGATGTTAAAGAAGATTATATTTTATACAACTGAGCAATTAACACTTAAGGGCCTTTCTCAAGGGCCCAGCAGGGGTGACTTGGCAGGGCTTGGAACTCGTTTGGATTGGAACTCATGAGCTTCTAATCAGCTGAATCCCTTAACCACTGAGCTAATTATCTTGAGTACCAAATAACAGAAATGTTGTAAGCCTTGCGTTTGTATAACATGTAATTTGTACTTGGATTTGACAATATATGCTCAGTCTATCAACTTCATTCACATTCTTTATACATTTATCATTATGGAGGTGTCCAGGCTTTACAACATTGGCCCCAATGGAGATTAACTCCAACATCCACTCTGTAATCAGTAGCATTTAGAATTTTGCTTCTGCATATCGGCTCCTAAACACCATAACCATTTATTACTGCATACAAAGTCTACATCATGCATCAAGGCAACAGTATGTCCATTTGTTTACATATAAACTATTATGCATGGAGAACATCACAAATTATTATTTCAAAGTCTATGTTGTAAATATCAGGTAACACTTAAAAGAATATTTGTGTTACCTACAGTATATCTATCTTTTGTTATCTACAGCCTGGGGTAGGAAGAAATCAGCCCCAACCTCAATTCTTCCAACAGAATCCATTTTAAGACAGGCAACAAAAAAAATCTCAAGTGGATGCCAAAAATAAAACCTTATATTATCATCTTTTTGTCTTTGAAAGACAGTACTGATCATCTGGGAAGAATCTTACAGATTGCCAGAATAATAAAAGCCACCCTGCTGATGGATAAAATGGTTTGTGTGAATTGTAATTGTCATTGCCCATAGTCAGCAGACAACCAGATGGAACCTTAGAAAAGCAAAGTCGAACTTCGATAAAAGAGATCAGCCCCTGCTGTTGCCATGGAGTACATTTTACATTATTATATCATTACATCCCAACGTTTATAGCCTGTGTCACATATTGTGCATCAAATCACCCAAACTCCTGGCATTCTGGAGTCAGTGCTAAATAGATGAGAGCAGGATCATTTGTAGTAAGCAATGTAAGGTGATATATCAGCACTGTAGAATGTAATTTTCAATAATAACAGCTGTATTAATATTGTTCTGAACTATAGTGGAGATGTGTGACAGGCACACTTATGATATGACACACAAAGCTTTATTTAAAACTTTATTCAAAATAAAATGTTATTGATGGTTTTTTTGAGTTCTGCATTATTGAGTCAGTACAAAAAGTATTTTTTTCCAAAAAAAATTTAATGTTACACAAAAATACAGGGGTTAGACAATGAAACTGAAACAGCTGTCATTTTAGACCACAATAATGTATTAGTATGGTGTAGGGCCTC
>JANCOA010000031.1:7460850-7471135 GCA_024363135.1 Leptodoras oyakawai
TTGATTTAGGAATTTCTGGAATCTGATTGGTCAGATGATGATTGTTAATGTTTAATGATTAATATTCTATAACAGCTGCTCTGACATGTAGTCCATGTCTCTATAGCAACCGCTCGTTCACACGGGCTGTGTGCTATTTAACACAGAAAATAATATGCATATAATAATATTAGTAGATTCGATTAGATATAGACGTATTTGTATTACATTTATGGAAGGAGTGTCCGGTGTCAGATTTTGTATCGGTAGGTTTTCCACCACAGGAAAGTCTTCATGAAAAAATAGACCCTCTTGAAAGAACAAGCGTTTATAGCCATAAACGTAATATGAAGTTTCTGTTGCTTCATAGATTTCATGTAAGAATGCACTGTGAGTACTGTATACTGAAGTGCCAGAAAAACTGGTATGGTATGCAAAAATGAATAGCGATACCACCTGTCATTGGTTGTGTATATAAAGCGATAGGCGTCTATGGAAGCACCTTGAGAACGCCAAGATCCTGAAGGGGATAACCTACCACGTATTAACTGGTATACCAGTTTTTCTGGTGCTTCAGTGTATATAAGCCCTAAAGTTGTGCAGGTTGTTAGGAATGGCTCATCGGTAGCTTCCTAATTACCAGGACATCCTTGATCATTTTCTTTCACAGCTGGATTATGAGAAAAAGAAGAAGGAAGAAGGGAAAAGAGCGCGAGCAGACAGGCAGCAGGTGCTGGATATGCTCTTCTCTGCCTTTGAGAAGCACCAGTATTACAACATTAAAGACCTGGTGGACATCACCAAACAGCCTGTGGTAAGGAACAGGGGGGCGTTTATTTATTATTACCATAATGTACTTATATAAAAAAATGTAGCTAAAATTAGAAATCAGCTTCAATGCAACTTAGTCATAGAGGACCGAATTATATGACTGTTGAATGCTCAGTTCTGATTGGTCAGAAGCAGCTCAGGTTTATATTTTGCACACGGGTCCTAGTTAAAGTCAGATTTCAGCTCCGCCCCTCATCTTTTGAAGCAGTAAATCATTACAGAAATGGTGACTTAAAAATGGTGGACCCCCTTTTTAAAATCTACAATACACATAAAAAGAGCTCATTGTCTTCGCATATAATCGGATCCTGAAGCTTATGGCCAGAAAAGTGTACAAAAGATGCAAGTCTCTTCATTTGTGTGTGTATACACTCAGATTTACCTGAAGGAGATCCTGCGAGACATCGGTATCTACAACGTGAAGGGAACTCACAAGAACACCTGGGAGCTGAAGCCCGAATACAGACATTACCAGAGCGAAGAGAAGAGCGACTAAGAGAGCTCGACTCTCTCCGGTGTTTTATCCCGCCTCCTTAATACGGCGTAGAAAAATCTACCGACTCGTTTGCGGATGTAGTTTTAATAGTTTGGTGTTTTTACGGGACATTGTACTCCTGCAGAAATAAGCAGCTGAAACAAAAGCCGTTCAGTGTTTAGTTTTAGCATCAGTTTTAATTTACTGTATGCACTGCTGAAATAAAGGTTTAGTATAAAAATTGTCTGCATGATCTTTAAATGTTGGTTCTTGTGTATGAGTTGGTATCTTTTTTTGTTAAAGTTGTCTAAAATATTTGATCAAGTTCTTATTAGTTAATAACATCCTGGTCAGTAGAATAGTTAAAAAAAACACAAAAAAAAAACGAAGTACCAGAAAAACTGGTATAGCTATTGCACACACAAATACACTGAAGTACCAGAAAAACTGGTATAGTATTATTGTATGGTTAAAAAAAACACTGAAGTACCAGAAAAACTGGTATAGTGTATTGTATGTATATAAATAAATAAAGGGCCTAGTGTTTATTGCAGGTATCTTTGCAGACATGGCTATAAGATACAGCTAGCATGACAAAACTAGCTCCTTTTATAGTACTGCGTCCTCACATTTTATCATTAAGGTTTTAACTACAACCCACAGGTCCGGTTTGTTGCCCTGGTCTCAAACTCCGGCTTCTATAAGGCAACAATAAGCACTGAATCTGCTTACTCTGATTTAGAAGCCTTGGATCGACATTAATTCATGAAAACGACACACAGATCTGACGACCACTAGAGCCTAAATCCTGCTCACACTGGTTATAGTGTGATACAGCTGAACTCAGAAAAAAAATATAAGATACTATAATCCAAGGTCTCAAATCCTTTAGACACACCCAAAGCACCGATTTAGATTAGAATTTAATCTTGGTCTCATTTATAAGAACCTTCCTATCCTTCATTTTGGCCTCCATAGAGTTTAAAATGTAATTAGAGGAGAGCTGATGAACCTCTGTCTAAATTCACACCCTGGCTTTACAATTCACAAACACACTGCTTTCTCTCACCACAGATGTGAGACTTCAGACACGTGAGAGAGATTAGACAATGCAGCATCCCTTTACAGCAATTTGCAATAAAAAACTCGTAACTCTCCACACAAGACACCTTCAGCCAGCAGCTTGATTTTATTTATTTCACAAATAGTGCCAAGAAATCCTATACAATCCCGTGATTTGGAGGAGATGGCAGAGGGGGGATGCGGGGATAATACCTGTACAACTGCCGTCTGAGCATCGACATGCACACAGCAAAACCAATTCCAACCCAGGCAGTCGGACTTTGTGATGAAATTAATAAAAATAAACCCTAAAGTGAGCTGCATACGAGGTCTTCTCTCCCTGATGATGCAACGCTCGCTCTCTCTCTGCAGTGTGATCCAGCTCACTAAAATACTGTTCACCCCGTCAAAGCTGGTGTGTGGAGGGGCTTTGAGTTCTTCTGCATGGACACTGATAAAGGAATCGAAGCGGGAGGCCGTAGAGGAGGAAGAGGAGGAGGATAAAAAAGCTTCCAGTTCTGATCATGATGTGAGTCGAGTGGAATGAGTGATCTGATCCAAAAGCTTTCACGGCCACCTGCTGATGAGGAGAAGCAGCCAGGGACACGAGCTGGGTAGTTTACTGGAGAGAGATCACACACACACACACACACCACAGATTAGACACATGGATCTCAACCCAAACCTCCACAAATGACACCAAAGTGCTGTACGTCCACTGTACGCCAACATGACACCCTTTCCCCTGTCTAGGTTGCCCTCTTAATGGAGTATTAAAGAGCAGCCTGTTCTCCTCTCTTCAATCTGCTTCTGCCACTTCAGAGACAGACAGAAAGCGCGAGAAGCATTACTGTCGCATCTCAGTGCAAACCCAGAGGCCACTGATAACGGCAGCAGGTCTATCAGTAGATGCCATATACAAGGCCCCACCTCACATATGTACATCATGAAGAAATGCTGCGTCTCACACACGCTAGACACTTACGCATTTCTCGATCTCGAGACCGTCTTTGAAGAAGAGCATGTACGGCGTCACTCCGTCCTCGCGGAAGTCGAGCAGACCGATCGAGCCATCAGGGTTCATGGATTCACCTGTGAAAAACTGCACAGAGGAAGATCTCCGTCAGCACTACAGAACTACGAAAAACCCAGAGCGGCGACTCTTGTGCTGTAATCGTACTCAGGATGTGTTTTAGTTTCACTGGTCGTGACCTCCAAAGGTGTCCTAAGATCGTCATCACCGTACGTTTATCATCACTAGAGCTACACAAACAAGCAGGTAAGTAGTTACCTGGAAGTTCTTGATGTTGCCTAGGATTTTCTTGACTTCAGCTGGAGCATTAGCCATGAAAGGCTCTACCCGTCCTGGAGACGTTTCCTGCAGTTTGGCCTTCACCCTGGAGCAGAGAACAAGCACGGATTCATTATACAGAGACAATGTTTCATCGTTCCAGCGAGGGATTACATTCAGTACAGTCAAGAAGTCGTGTCGTCCCCAATTCAATCTCCTAAGTCACAGACAGGACGTGAAGAAAGCGCAGGGACGTTTATTTAGCATCTATAAATTAAAACCTGCTCACTCACAGGAGAAGAGACCAGGCTGTCAACAGATGCAAACAAAACAGAAAGAAAGAATTATACCAAAGACTGCAAAGCTATTCTGGGTAATGAAACAACAACGGAGCCAAGGAGCAGCGCTTTGCTTTTCAGGATTGATCTGTTTACAAGCTCAACACCCTGCGAGCAGATACTGAGAACACAACACTAAAAATAATGCCCGTGTTTGTTCCACTCTCGCCCAGAGGCGGGAAAAGATAAAACGCCCATTCTGAACATCAACTGAAGAATAAACGCGCACAGCCATCTATCTAGCTATCTATTCATCCACCAATCTATCGATATATCCATCCACCCATCAATCTATTCATCCATCACTGTCAACATCAATCTATTGCTCCATCCCACCAACTATATCAATCCATCCACCAATCCATTCATCCCTCCATCTATCGATCGATCCATCAATCCATCCATCCATCCATCTACCAATCCATTCATCCCTCCATCCATCAATCCCAATATCGATCTATCCACCCACCCGTCCATCTGAGCTTTCCGTCACTCAGTACAGACAGGATAAATAAATTCCTCAAAAATGCGTTAAACCTTTTTGGATTCCTCAGAGCTGCCTTCAGCGAGTTCCTGAACTATAGTAAACAAATTCTGTTTGAGTCAGTTAAACTCCTTTGTGCTTGAGGGCGGGGTGTGTTTATTGTCCTTATCTGCTCCCAAATACACAGTCTTTACAAAACAAAAACAAAATATCTTACTACTAAGCGAAACAGAAGACGTCATTACACTCTATAAATAATATATAAAGCAAGTTCACAACTATGAGTCAACAACTAGTCCAAGATTAAAAAAAAAAAAAAAAAAGGCACCCTGACAGTACAATCACGTCACTGTGCTCCCTCAGAGTAAAGCAGGCTGCTCGGTAAAGCCCTGCTCGTGGAGGTTTGGAGAACACTCACGCCTTCATGTAGTCCTTGATGTAGGCCGTGTAAGACTTCTTATCGTAGCTGGTTTCCTGGAGCTTGTGGTTGAGAACGATGTCGACCCCGCTGACCATCGTCGAATCACAGCCCTCGTCCAGGACCTCTGCGGACGCGTTGCCACCGATCAGCGCATCGTCGATGTCTCCCTCTGATCTGCTGATCATCTACACACACACACCATCAGTGAAAAAATGGTCCTGCTGCAAAGCTCCACATTACTCTATATTAATAAAATATGCACAACACAACCTGAATGCACTAAAGCCGTTTAATAGTGCACGCACACACAGACGGTGACTTGCGGCTTGGTCGGAGATCATTCTCCATTCAGCAGTTTTCCAGTCAAACAAAGAGAACTTGTACCCTTTAGACTGCCACCCAAAGCGTTATTAGTCACCAGAGTGGATTAAATGATTATTTATCTTAGATACACACACAGGTCTCAAACAGAGTCTGATTTTCCAACAGAACAGCTTCACTCTGAACTGTGACTGCTTTGCAATTAAAAAAAATAATAATTCTTGGACTTCGGCGCAAACTTATTTAAAAAACGAACCTACAGGCACTCCTAGAGAGATGTTTTATTACTTTAAAATTGATTGGCGTCTCTAAAGTGGCCCTGGTGTGTGCATGAGTGTGTGTGTCCTATGATGGATTGGCGCCCTATCTAGGGTTGTTCCTGCCTTGTGCCCTATGTGGCACACGTGACCCTGAAAAGGAATAAGCAGTCAAGAAGATGACTGAACGAATAATACAAACATTCCTGTTTACACCAATAAGAGACAGCCACAAGCACAACTTTTCTTCCCCATACAACATTCCCAAACTGTCTGGGAATCCCGAGACCAACTTACAGAATTCCCAAACCACCCACATGTCTCAGGTTCATCAAATATGTACAAAAACAGCAATCCTGGAAATGTCAGAACGTCAAAAACTAATCTTAAACAAAGCGTGAGGGATACTTGGATCCGATTCAAGAGTCAGTCCCACATATGACTCACTGTTCGATGAGTCAAATAAGTGAATCATTTGTTCAACCCAAAAGTTATACAGGATTTCTTTTAAAAAAAAACTGGATCAGATTCAGATACCTTTCCTTCGACTTCGATCATCATCCCGTTCTCCGACTCCTTGATTTTGTAGATGTCCGAGAACATCTCGTCTCCTGAAACAAAGGGACAGGAAGGAAAAGCTGCGTTAGTCAAACCTTAACCTGGGATGAAGCACCGATCAGCTGATCACAAAAACACTCATCCAAAGTGTCAGGAAAAAGGGAATGAACACTAAATACACCACTAAATCCTGTCTTCCATCCTGCTCCTGGTAAAATCCACTCCATCCAGTAAATCAGCTGATCCTTAACTGTGATGAAGTGAAATGGAGCCGAGGCTTTAAAATTCATCAAAATGGTAATATTTATATAGCTGCTTATAAAAACTAGATATAAATAACACCTAAATAAGAGAAAACCACACTAAAAAAACAATACAAAGCTCTTCCCGGTGAGTAAACCTAAAGTTACCTCAGAGCTACGTGTCCATTTAAACCGCGAAAAAAAATGGGCTAGTCAACATGCCGGCGTTTTAGCATAACAGCTAACAAGCGAATAAAGTGTTTTTTTGGTCCAATTCGGGACAAGGCTATTCCCTTAAATGTACCCAGAATTATTTTTAAACGTGTATAAACTCTAAAGACTAATTACAGTGTGAGAATATTAAATAAACAACTAAATTAGCCGTTGAATAGAATGCTAGCTAGGCGTTAGCGCGCGAGCTTTTGCGTGCTAAAGCTAGGCTATGCTAACTAGGCCTCAGGCTCGGCGGAGACACGGAGAATTAATAAAGAAGAAAACACCCCGACACTGAAAATATCCCCCGAGTGAGAGCGGGGGAGGCTCCCCGAGCGCGTTAGTGAGCCTTCTCACCGGTGATGATGTCCTTGTAGATGATCATTTTGTCGGATTGTGGAGCGGTGTTTCAGGAGGCGCTGACTCTCACTGCAGCCCGGCGGAGACTCGCAGCTGAAAAGACCGAGCAGCGGAAACTCCAGCCGGATACCGCAGAGGGAGCGCTGACGTCACACACCCCGCCCCTTCCTGTCCCTCCACCGCGCCCGGTAGTCACGAAGAAGAAGAACAGGGGCGCCCTCTATCGGATAATCCGAGCATCACACCACCCTCACTTCACAATCAGTTCAGAAAGGGTGATACAAATACAAAAAAAAGAATCCTGTAAGTCAGTCAGACTGTCAGTCAGTCAGACAGATAGTCAGTTAGTTAGTTAGCTAGTTAGCTAGGTAGTTAGTAGTCAGACAGTCAGTCAGTTAGTTAGTTAGTTATTAGTCAGACAGTCAAACAGCCAGTCAGTTAGTTAGTTAATAGTCAGTCTGACAATCAGTTAGTTAGTTAGTTATTAGTCAGACATTCAAACAGCCAGTCAGTTAGTTAGTTAGTTAGTTAGTTAGTTAGTTAATAGTCAGTCAGACAATCAGTTAGTTAGTTAGTTAGTTAGTAGTCAGACAGTCAGTCAGTTAGTTAGTTAGTAGTCATTCAGACAGTCAGTCAGTTAGTTAGTTAGTAGTCAGTCAGACAGACAGACAGTCAGTTAGTTAGTAGTCATTCAGACAGTCAGTCAGTTAGTTGTCAGTCAGTCAGTTAGTTAGTTAGTAGTCAGTCAGACAGACAGACAGTCAGTTAGTTAGTTAGTAGACAATCAGTCAGTCAGACAGTCAGCTACTTAGTCAGTCAGACAGTCAGTCAGACAGGAAGACAGTAATCAGATAATCAGCAGTTAGTTAGTTAGCTATTTAGTTAGTTAGTCAGTCAGTCAGTCAGACAGTCAGTTAGTTAGTTAGTAGTCAGTTAGACAGTCAGTCAGTCAGTTAGTTAGTTAGTTAGTTAGTAGTCAGTTAGTTAGTTAGTTAGGTATGTAGTTAGTTAGGTAGGTAGGTAGGTAGTCAGACAGTCAGTAAAACAGTCAGTTAGTTAGTTATTAGTCAGACAGTCAGTCAGTTAGTTAGTTAGTTAGTTAGTAGTCAGTCCGTTAGTTAGTTAGTTAGTTAGTTAGTTAGTTAGTTAGTTAGTTAGTAGTCCGTCAGACAGTCAGTCAGTTAGTTGTCAGTCAGTCAGTTAGTTAGTAGTCAATCAGTCAGACAGTTAGCTAGTTAGCTAGTCAGTTAGACACTCAGTTAGTTAGTTAGAAGTCAGTTAGACAGTCAGTTAGTTAGTAGTCAGTTAGACAGTCAGTCAGTTAGTTAGTTAGTTAGTTAGTTAGATAGTAGTCAGTTAGACAGTTAGTCAGTCAGCTAGTTAGTTCGTTAGTTAGTTGCATGTATTGCTACGTATAATAAGGGCCAAAATAAATGTTCTGCCAGATAAGGGACCACCATAGACTTTTCTCAGAGGCACAAACAGAGTTATGATTTATTTGTTTGTTGTTTTGTCACAATCTTGAAGCCTTTATTTACGTTCGCACGTAAAAACCTAATGTCTTTGTATAATACATGATCTCAACCATTTATTAGAAGATTCTTTAATCTCTTTTTAAACTTTATCCTCTTAGAGTCGCAGTAGGACAGAGTTGTTTTTTTCCACGGGGAGGTGTGCGCGCACTGAGAGGTGTGCGCGTGCACGCGGGGGTCGGGGGCAGGAAGGAAGATGTCGGGAGGTGGGAAGTTGGGCACAGAACCGACTCAGAGGCTTTCAGTGTTCAGTGTTTAGTAGTCATGTCATGACCGAGTGCTCTGCACAGCGGTGTGTGTGTGTGTGTGAGAGAGAGAGACATGTGTCTCTGTTGATGATTTGTTTTTCCTGCGAGATGAACCCTGTACTTGAAGGTGAGTAATTTATTCATTTATTTAAGCAAAAAATAATAATAAATCTAAGATTTTACTTAGATTAAAAGCAAGAAACATCAAGTGCACACTTTTCTTTGGCATTTTGCATAACAATAAAACCAGTAAATGGAAATCAACTGGTTTTATTCCAGTTTTGTTTATGTGCACAGAGGATACACACATTGTCCATTTGTGTATTTGTTACAATTATCTTTATTTTATTATATCTCTATTATCTTTGTTATATTATTATGGCATAAACATGCCTATAGTTTACTAGCTGAAATGAAGTATAAAGTATTTTTAAGGGTTTCTTTTTTTTTTCTTTATTAATCAGCTGAATTTGCATTTGTTTCCCAATTAAATAGAAAATAAGAAAAACAAACCTAATTGTATCCTGTAACTGAGACTTAAGTAAGCAGTGATTTAAACGATGCAGCAGTTCTAATTCAATGAATTTAAAATATATCAAAATATAGGAAAAAGACAAAAGAAGGCTTTTAAGGTTAAAGGTTTTGTTACAGGGTTGTTCTTGATCTCGTTCTGATGAACAGAGGAACATCCACTGAGCCGTACAGTTGTGAAGGATGAATGGCTATAGGAAGCTTATTCCACATCCAAAGAGCCAGGATACTGAAGCAGGGGTTTGTTTAACATCAGGAACATGTTCAGAGCTCAGAAGTGCACAGCAATCAGAAGATAAAGGCAGAACGCAGTGTATGGAGGTGAAGTTAATATAAAATATGGGGTTAAACTGATTCAGAACCATTTGAGCCCTGAACACATAAGGAGGTGCAAGTCAGTAATGTCAGAAAGACATTGTGTTATTCTGATCTGCAGAATCTGTAGTCACTGGCGTGATCAGAGGCGCTGGATCTTATCATCTGGAATCACATCAGTGTGTATAGGTTAGACTGTGAGCGTTGTGACAACAACCGTCTGACTTTGCTTCTCAGCAAAGAAATGTTTATTCGCTGACCAGACTTTAGCTTCCTCAAAAGTATGATTAGATTACTGATCTAATCGTAAATATAAGAGAGTATATGAAAGTGACAGGCATGTTTTTGAGTTGATCTCGATAAAATATCAGGATGAATCACAAAATTGCAAACCAGGCATTCAAGTGTGATCCATTAATGAGTTCTTAAAGGAGATGTGGATTAAGAGTCGGTCAGTTTAGCCACTTTGTTTTATATAATGTACAATATATTAAAAATGCTTAAAAAACCTTTTTAGTTGTTACTAAATAATTGCAGCATTTTACACTAATACACAGTTATATATAATAATAATAATAATTATAATAATAATAATTATAATAATAATAATAATAATAATAATAATAATAATAATAATAATTAAATGGGGAATGTTCTGATGCATAATGACCTGGTGCAGAACTCTAAATGCTGAAGGCATCAAAACTATGAATGAACACGTGGAGTTATGTACTTAACAAAAAAAGAAGTTGTGAAACAACTGAAAACATGTTTTATATTCTAGTTTCTTCAAAATAGCCACCCATTGCTCTGATTACTGCTTTGCA
>JANCOA010000031.1:8375757-8386524 GCA_024363135.1 Leptodoras oyakawai
TGTGTGTGAGGATGTGTTTGTGTGTGTGTGTGTGTGTGTGTGTGTGTGTGTGTGTGTGTGTGAGAGAGGATGTGTGAGTGTGTGTATGAGTGTGTGTGAATGTGTGAGTGTGTCTGTGAGGATGTGTGTGTGAGTGTGTGAAGGTGTGTGTGTGAGTGTGTGTGTGTGTGTGTGTGAGTGTGTGTGAGTGTGTGTGAGGATGTGTGTGTGAGTGTGTGAGGATGTGTGTGTGTGTGTGTGTATATGTGTGAGGATGTGTGTGTGTGTGTGTGTGTGTGTGTGTCTGTGAGTACTCTGTGTTCAGCACTCTAATCAGCAGTAGGTTGTAAAGAAGACTTTCTGTTACCGGTTGTTTCTGCTGGTGGTGTGTAGACCAGACCGGTTGTGTAGTCTTGGAGTAAATCTCAAGAAATAACTCTACTGCGTTTAATTATCTTAACATTCACACACACACACACACACACACACACACACACACACACACACACACCTTCTGTCTGCTGCCGTAGTCAAACCGGATCTTCAGCAGAAATATGTAAGCTATGAATTATTGGAATAACCCGCGCTGGTATCAGCCGCAGCTCTCGGCTTGTACCTTCCAGGCCAATCAGGTGTGGAGGATTTCTGCCTGTTAGACGAGACCCCAGCCTGCGCCGGAGCTAAACGCCCCGGTCTGACGGTAAATCAGTTCTGTCAGCCTCTAAGATAAACCTGCTACTCTGGGACAAAAGGCTCATCAGCCAGGAGGCTCGCGGCTGACACGCTGTTTGGATTAGGGTTTAGGACGCAGCCGAATTTTATGTACACAATCACACCCTGCTTCCTATCGCCAGTAAACCAAAAAAAAACAAAAACAAACACGCGCTTAAGGTGGACGCTGCCGTAAAGGTTGTTACCGGGGCTACCTCTGATCATGCAGGTCCTTGTTTTCTATGCGGTTTTGATCAAACCAAACGAGGTCACACCCCGTTAAGAAGGTCGTGGGTCTGGTTTTTGTCGTTATGTCGACGTTAATGTAATCATCAGTGAGTGTTAAAGGTGGAGCAGATCCTCGGTGAACCCCGGTTTAAATCTGGTGCAAACCAAGAAATAGAATGGTCCTCCAGGGGATCAGTGTTTCTTCAGCGACTGCATTGTACGCCACCGTGACTGAATCACAGCACTGACTAACGCTGCATGGAAAGCAAGCGAAATCTGTGCAGTGGGTGTTTTGGACCTCACACTCTCTCTCTCTCTCTCTCTCTCTCTCTCTCTCTCTCTCTCTCTTACTGTCCCTGATTCATCACTGCTTCAGCCTCATGCTCTCGTTCTTTCTCTGTCTTTTCACAGAACTAAAGCAGCCGACCTGTAACAGCATACCTCAAGTGCCTGAGACCTCGCTTCTCCGCTCCTTCCTTCCGTCTCCCGCTCTCCATGATGTCAGGGGGGTTATGGAGCCAGGGAGAAGATCCCCTCATGGGGAGCTTTAACACATCAGAATTCAAAACCGGAATTGGTTCATCTCCAATGATGTCGAGGATGACGACGGACAATCAGTCGTACAGCGCGTCAAACCAGACCATGCCGTTTTTCGGCAGCAGCATGGTCATGACGGCGGCCATATCGGTCACCGTGTTCATCGTCGGCCTGGTAGGCAACACGCTGGCCATCTATGTGGTGCTGCGGTATGTCAAGATGAAGACCGTGACCAACATTTACATCCTGAACCTGGCTGTGGCTGACGAGCTCTACATCCTGGGCCTGCCCTTCCTGAGCACGCAGAACGTCCTGTCGTATTGGCCGTTCGGATCTTTCCTGTGCCGCGTGGTCATGACGACCGATTCACTAAACCAGTTCACGAGCATCTTCTGCCTCACGGTGATGAGCATCGACCGCTACCTGGCCGTCGTTCATCCTCTGCGCTCCAGCAGGTGGCGTCGTCCCCGCGTGGCCAAAGTGGTGAGCGCTGCAGTGTGGGCCACGTCATTCGTAGTGGTGCTGCCAGTTGTGATCTTCTCCGACGTTCAGGACATGTTCAATTCCTGCAACATGAGCTGGCCAGAGCCGCGCCACCTGTGGCCAGTGGCTTTCATCCTCTACACGTCTGTGCTGGGCTTCTTTGCGCCGCTGCTTGTGATATGCGCATGCTACGTGCTCATCGTGGTGCGGGTGAAGGCTTCGGGAGCGCGGACCGGATTCGGGAGGCGGCGGCGGTCCGAGCGGAAGGTGACGCGCATGGTGGTGGTCATCGTGGTGGCGTTCATACTCTGCTGGCTGCCCTTCTATATGATCAACATCGTCAACCTCATATTCATCCTGCCCGAGAACAGTGTGATGGTGGGCGTCTACTTCTTCTCGGTCATCCTCACCTACGCCAACAGCTGCGCCAACCCGGTTCTCTACGGCTTCCTGTCCGATAACTTCAGACAGAGTTTCCGGAAGGTGCTGTGTGTCCGCAGGGCCAATGGCGTGGAGGACGGGGAGCCGAGCGCACCACGCACCGATAAGACAAGCGCCTTCGATGGCTTCCTTCCAGCGAGGAACGACCATGTCAATGGGCATGTGCAGAACACCCAGGTACACACACACACACACACACATACTTTGTCTTGCTGTACTTGTGAGGACCTTCCACTGACTTAATCATTAACACTATGTCTAAACCTGAACCCTAAACCCAACCTTACAGTAACGCGAAGGCAACTTTTTGGCTTTTGTATGTTTTTTATTTTCATTAACAATTACGTCAACTTTCCTTGTGAGGACCAGCAAAATATCCTCACATGATGAAAAGTATGAGCTATTCCTATCCTTGTGGGGACCAAACGCCTCATCATCCTAAGTCACATGATTGATGATTGGCTTATCGAATGGAACTGAAACTCTACCTGTTGCTAGATAAAATCAGAATGTACATGTGGGTGTATACTGTATGTGTGTACATATATGTATACTGTGTGTGTGTGTGTGTGTGTGTGTGTCCTTTAAATGGATGGCATGCCCTTATTTAAAGCTGTCCCCTTATCTGGATGGCCCGCTAAACACTAACTCGCTTGATGTCAAGGGACCTTAAGCGTGTGTGTGTGTGTGTGTGTGTGTGTGTGTGTGTGTGTGTGTGCATAACATCACTGCATGTGCATGTGTGTGTTTGTGTGTGTGTGTGTGTGTGTGTGTGTGTGTGTGTGCGGTGTGTAGATTATGTATCGTGTGTGTAATGTATATACTGATCAGCCATAAGATTTCAACCACCTGCCCCACACTGCCTAGGTCCCCCTTTGTGCCGCCAAGTCAACACCTTGAAGTCGTTGTCATGTTCCTCATACCGTTCCTCAACAATCTTTGCAGTGTGTCAGGGAACATCGTGCGGCCGAGAGAGGCCACTGAGTCATTAATGGACACCGCTGGCACTCATACACGCTTTGTAACTATACAGGCAGGTGGTACGTGTCAAGGTTTCTCAACAGAACATCGCTCAGAGCATCAGACTGCCTCCACCGAGTCGCCTTCTTCTCGTAGTGCATCGCGGTGTGTGTGTGTATGTGTGTGTGTACACATTGATGTGTGTTTGTGGACAAAATAGGAGCAAGGCTTGTGTACATAACACAATTAGGGAGCGTTTAAACAGCACAATGTCAAAACAGGGTCAACCGAATGAACGAGTACGTGACAGTGAGGACTGAGAGAGGAGTTAAGAGGTGCTGATACTTTGTACATACGGGATGTGTGTGTGTGTGTGTGTGTGTGTGTGTGTGTGTGTGTGTGGGACTGAAGTTGTGTTTCTAAGCCATGTGATGTATAAAGTGTCACTGTAATCCTGTTCACACGATTGTAATGAGGTTGGGAGTGGGAGGTGGGAGGTGGGAGGTGGAGGTGGGGGTTCTATTGTGTGTGTGTGTGTTTGTCTTCTCACACTGGTGACATGCCCTTATTTAGAGCCGTGGTCTTATCTGATGCAGTGCTGCACGGTAAAACTCTGACTGCTTTTGTGTGACTTGTAGGGCACTCGAGCGTAAATTTCCTGGCGGTTGACCCGGCTGCCTGAAAGGGACACGAGGGAAAAACACACATCCTTCATCACCCTGACTTCACTATAAACTCAGATAAAAAGCAGAGTCACGCTGACACCTGCGGTGTCCCAGCACCACAGAGCTGCCCCTGCCGGGCCCCTGAGCAAGGCCCTTAACCCTCACCTGCTCAGTTGTAGAAGTGAGATAAATGTAACGGTGTCTGCCAAATGCCGTAAATGTAACCGTAAACTTCAGATCTAAATAGTAAAAAGTTCATTATAGTGTAGCATCTAAAACCTTTATAAACCTTTCTAAATAAGTGACCCTCAGATGTCACTTTGTATTTTTGTCAATTTTACATCTGTAAAACTTCATCTTTACAAATGAAACCTAAACATTTGCATCGTCACAATAAAGTCATTCCTGAAACTAAATAGCTCATAAAAGTGCTGCTGCAACAGAGTGAAATATTTAAACCTTTACGATGAAGTTGTGACATTCAAGGCTTACTCGTGCTGACTTTGCATTTAGGTTTTGATGCCGTAAACTTTAACTATGTAATGTTTCACTACCTGAGTCATGCAAGCTATAGATTGAAATCTTTTACAGTAAATGATTACAGTATAAAAGTTTACAGTATAACCCCCACGCACTGTACGTATGCTTTGTAGTGTTCTGCTACTGTACTATCACCTTGACTTTAAAAACTTTATAGTGCACATAAGTTGTAAAGTTTTTTTTTAACGCCTTAATTCTTAAAATGAAATCGTTGCAGCACCAGCCGTACGTTTAAATACGTATAAAATGTATAAGCTTTAAACTTCAACTGTAAACGTTATGTTAAAAACTGTAAACTTTATATTAAACGTGTTTATACTAGTGAGCTAGTTATATGTGTAAAACGTTACGTGTTGTGTGTAAACTTTACATGTAAACTGTTAAACTTCATATTTTACAGTTTACATTGTAAAGTTCAAAACATTGAAAAATATGACATTGAACTTTCAATCTTTAAGGAGTACGATTTGCTCTCAGAATTGAGTAAACGTTTCATTTGAATGTCTACAGTATAAACGTTACAGTAAAATTTAAACTGTAAACTTTACATTAAAAGTGTTTATACTAGTATGCTAGTTATATATGTAAAACTTTACTTGCTGAATGTAAACTTCATATTTTACAGTTTACATGGTAAACTTTACATTTCAAATGCCAGGTGATAAACTTCATACTTTACAGTTTATTAAAAACCTTACGTTCGTTGTTAACGCTTTACGTTTCGACTGTAACTTCATTTATCTTAGTTGAAGACCACTTACGCTTTAAACTGTTTACGTTTGAACCCAGATTATGTGAGTTACGTATAAATGTTTGTACTGTAAACTTTTGAAATTCGCATGTAAATGCTTACACTGTAAACTGTACTCTGTAATCTTAGCTGGTAACGTTTTTAAATGCTAAACTTCATGTTTAAATCCTGATCCTGGTGCCCAGGTGGATTTCGGGAGGCAGTTCTAGGATCACGGCGGGGCAGCTCTGTCCTTATCTCAGCCAGGTTAGAGCCATGGATGGATGGTGAGGTTAATACTTAGCAGCAGGTGTTACACCGCTAAAGGCCATGGACTGAAAGTCCACAATGGCACTGTGGCACGAGGTCTGCAGACATGTTGGATCACATGTTGGCCTGGACTCTAACACCCTGCCACTCTTTCTGCCACATGTTGTTAAAAGTGCTACCCAGTGCTGTAGAATGGAATTTGATTTATGTACAGATACAAAAACCTTCTTTTCCGAGCCTGCACTGTTCCGGGCAGTCCGGCGAGAGATCTAACTCCTGGGTAAATGCTAATGGGTGCCATGAAGCGATTGTGTGTTATAGATGAGCGCTCACTAATTCGCCCGGGGATATACTGCTCTATAAAATCTGCATTCCAATACGGTATTTAACGTGTCCTTGTGTGTCCTTTGGTGTCCTATTACTTTATTAGTTCAAAACATGTTCGTCACTGCAGGTCCGAGAAACGTGACCTCCCCAGAAGGCATTACGATTTACAATGAACTTATCAGAGCAGTGCACAAACAAGTGGTGTCGGCTCAAGAATGTTTTTTTGCGTAGCCAGTTACGCCAGTCAAACCAGAGCCGACGTAAGGAAACTGACCTTGAAAACGACAACAGGATTCATTTGCATTCGCATTCGCATGCCTTCTCTTTCCATTGAACCCGGACATATTTGGCTCAGAGTCGTCGATTCTCTGGGGTTAAACTTCATATTTTACAGTTTATATCGTAAACTTTACATTTTAAATGTAAATTGTTAAACTTAATATTTTACAGTTTACATTGTAAACTTTACATTTCAAATGTAAATTGTTAAACTTAATATTTTACAGTTTATACTGTAAACTTTACATTTCAAATGTAAACTGTTAAACTTCATATTTTACAGTTTATATTGTAAACTTTCCATTTCAAATTAAAACTGTTAAACTTCATATTTTACAGTTTATACTATAAACATTACATTTCAAATGTAAACTGTTAAACTATTTTACAGTTTACATTGTAAACTTTACATTTCAAATTAAAACTGTTAAACTTCATATTTTACATTTCACATTGTAAACTTTACATTTCAAATGCCAAGTGATAAACTTCATACTTTAAAGCTCACATTGTAAACTTTACATTTCAAATGCCAAGTGATAAACTTCATATTTTACAGCTCGCATAGTAAACTTTACATTTCAAATGTAAACTGTTAAACTTCATATGTTACAGTTTACATTGTAAACTTTACATTTCAAATGTAAACTGCTAAACTTCATATTTTACAGTTTATATTGCAAACTTTACATTTCAAATTAAAACTGTTAAACTTCATATTTTACATTTCATATTGTAAACTTTACATTTCAAATGTAAACTGTTAAACTTCATATTTTACATTTCACATTGTAAACTTTAAATTTCAAATGCCAAGTGATAAACTTCATATTTTACAGTTCACATTGTAAACTTTACATTTCAAATGTAAAATGTTAAACTTCATATTTTACAGTTTACAAGGTAAACTTTACATTTCAAATGCCAGGTGATAAAGTTTTCAGTGATATGAAGTTCACATTAAAACTTCCTTAGTGTCAACTCATGCTTAAACCTTCCTAGTGCAAACTTCAGATTTAGAACCCGGCCATATTTGGCTCAGAGTCGTCGATTCTCCGGGGTTGAAAGTTTAATTCCGAGCCTAATTAGCCTCACCTGCTTCAACACGTGAGCGCTGTTTTTCAGATGATACCTTACACCTGTTGGATGAGGGTTTTTGTCTGTTTCTGAGTATTCGGTTGCACTGAACTCAGCAGGAAGGGAGATTAGGAGGAGGCTTGGAGTCGGGTTTCCTGCACTTTTCCTGTGCTGTGCTAAATCAATTTCTTACGGTTCTTAGGTTATGCTCTAAACTACTGTTAGGTTATTGACAAGTTGACAAGGATTTTTCACAAATTACGGAACATCTTACAGCATTGCGCCGCACCTGAGGAACGTCCAGCTCCCCAGTTAAGCCGATCTGGCATGTCTGTAACACAGCGTGTAAACTGTTCTTGGGAGCTTGGTTAAACATTGGCATTATTGCTGTTTGGAAAAGGCTTTTGCATATACTGTAGAAGATGAGAAACCACTTAAATAAATGAATGCACAAATAAATAGTTTAATATATAAATAAATTAATTAAGAAATACATTTTTGTCATACAACAGTATTTTATTTCCATACAACAGTATGGAAATTCTTTCTTTCTTTCTTTCGTTCTTTCTTTCTTTACTTCTGTTTTTCTGTGTCCATATGCTAATTAGGTGGGCGGTCCTAAACTCACTCCAAAGCTTGTTAGTTAGCTACATGAAACCCCACTTAGATGTTGATGTTCATTCATTTGATGTACTCCTGTACTACTGATGTCATTTCTTTGCTAGTGACTGATGTCATTTGTAAGATCAGTGGCGTATGATACTGGGACGCCGTTGTGTAGTTAGCCTGAGTTGCATACCGTTGCTAGGGATCGGTCGCTTCTGTGTGGTTCTAAAGAAAAATGACCAATCCTGCTTTAGCGTGAGTTTAGGACCGCCCACCCAATTAGCATATGGACGCAGAAATACAGAAATGAATAAAAGTAACATACAGAAGGAAATAAATGTACAGTATAAATAAATAAACAAATAAATAAATGTATAAATAAAAAAATAAATAAACAAACAAACAAACAAATAAATAAATGTAGAGATACATAAATAGACCAAATAAACATTGCTGTGTAGAAATGTAGAAATAAACTATATAAAAAATATTTATTCATTATTTTTTATATTTATATTGATTTAATTTCATGACAAAAATGTATTGATAAATTTATTTATTAAACTATTTATTTATTTGTGCTTAATTCTTTTCTTGTCCTCCGTATTTGCAGGGTTTTCCAATAGCGCTGATGTAAAGCCTCACGCAAGCCGGCTGCGGTATGGCGGCCAAGGATTTGCCAATAAGAGTTTAGTTTCCCAGAGCTAAACTGTGCGCGATAAAAAATTTGCATGTAATGTACAACACCGGTACGTTTACCTGAACACCTAACACAACGCTTCTTGTCTCGCTAATAAATGTCTTTGACGGAGGATGGAAGAGAACCTGGGTCACCAGGTGCAGTTTGTGTACCTTTCAGTCCAGCTTCATGCCGTGACGCTAGTACACTAGCTAACGTTACTCTACATGCCACTGTGACCTGTCAAGCAAGGATACAATTCGATCTTCTGTAGAACAGCAAATGGTAGAAATGTAGAAATCAGTGTCCGTGATTCGACTCAAATTTGACACCATGGTTACTAAACCTTGATTTTATTTCCCAGTTCTGCATATTCTAATCAGTGTATTTCCTCCAGTTTACCCCATCTGTACCTGTATCTCTTTATCTGCTACCATAGTAACAAACATGTATATGTAGCTGACCTTTCTCACATATATTGCATCTGTTCCAAGGGTAAATATGAAAATGTCAGTAGAGGCCAAGATTGCTATCTAGAGAACCCAGCAGAAACTGGATTTATGGAATTTTAATGAGTTTCAGAGTCAAATTAGACCTAAAGCGTCGGCTAGATTGTTCCTGATGTCATTTAAACGACCGGCGTCGGAGTGCAGAACGAGGTTGCCAAGGCTGTCTTGTTGACATTAATGTAAATCATGTAGGCAGATGTGAGGCCTTCCATGAGCAACAGCTCTCCTGTTCATATTTCATGAGAAAGGTCCTAGAAAAGGATTTCTTAAAGCCCGGGAATACTATACTGCGCTACAGTGTGACCTTTCGGAGTGTGTGTGTGTCCTGCACAGGGGGAATGTACCGGAACAGCTCACTACACAGATAATAGCAGGACAACTGATAACACTAATAAGACTGGTGTCGTTTTGGAAGGCGCGTGTAAACGTTTTCAGCCGAGCAGAACTCAGTAATTGTCAGGTTTATAAAGGTTTGGCTGATGTTGTGTGTGAATGTTGATGAATGGCATTCTGTTGTAAATTAGCAATTGCAAAGTGCCATTTACCGTCAGGCACACACAAGTACGGACATAATCAGAGAAACGCATGGTACTGCTGATTTACGCTGACACTCCTGCTATTATTTACTCAAACTCAGGAGAGAACGGGGGATGAACGGGGGATGTAGTCGTTTTTCCAAACAAACTGCATTTTCACAATTTATGAATAAATCTGTTTGTATCCTGTGTGAAACACAAAGGTGCATTATTGGCATTGGGAATCTGTGTGGCAGGGGGAGAAGCAGGGGAAGGGACAAGAGCGGGGGTGTGGCAAGGGCAAGGAGCAGTGACTAGAGCAGGAGCAGTGGCTAGGGCAGAAGCAGTGGCTGGGGCAGTGGCTAGAGCAGTGGCTGGGTCAGGGGCAGTGGCTGGGGCAGGAGCAGTGGCAGGAGCAGTGGCTGGGTCAGGGGCAGTGGCTGTGGCAAGAGCAGTGGCTGGAGCAGTGGCTGAGTCAGGAGCAGGAGCAGTGGCTGAGTCAGGAGCAGTGGCTGTGGCAAGAGCAGTGGCTGGAGCAGTGGCTGGGTCAGGAACAGGAGCAGTGGCTGAGTCAGGAGCAGTGGCTGGGTCAGGAGCAGGAGCAGTGGCTGGGTCAGGAGCAGGACCAGTGGCTGGGTCAGGAGCAGGAGCAGTGGCTGGGTCAGGAGCAGGAGCAGTGGCTGGGTCAGGAGCAGGACCAGTGGCTGAGTCAGGAGGACTGACAGGATGATACATCAGTGTTTAATGCACACGTCTCTTTGGGAATCCCCAAAGCTTTAGCTTCCCTGGACACAAAAAAGGTGCAAAAGTGCAAACTATGAACGTGAAACCAAAAACCAGTCGTGTCAGGAGAATTTAGGAGTCAGCTGTGAAAGTGGGGAAAATAAAAGCCCCAGCCTGCGTGCCAGAACTCTGAATCTGAACAAAGCCCAAATCCTAATCATGTAGCACATCTCTCCTCCAAAACACATCCATCACTGCAGGACAGGGAGTTACAACATCCACTCCACTCCACTTCTCCTCTCACGTCTTTCCTCTCCTCTCACGTCTTTCCTCTCTTCTCACGTCTTTCCTCTCCTCTCACGTCTTTCCTCTCCTCTCACGTCTTTCCTCTCCTCTCACGTCTATCCTCTCTTCTCAGGTCTTTCCTCTCTTCTCAGGTCTTTCCTCTCCCCTCACGTCTTTCCTCTCTTCTCAGGTCTTTCCTCTCCCCTCACGTCTTTCCTCTCCT
>JANCOA010000031.1:8620568-8631558 GCA_024363135.1 Leptodoras oyakawai
GTAATTTCGTTCCACCCCATGTACCACATGTGATGCGAATGACAATAAAGTCTCCTTGAATCCTTGAATCCTTGAATGTTCTGGTGGATTTTACCAATTTTCTCACTAAAAAACAACAATAAGTCATCACAAGTATCAGTAGAGTAAAAGTGGGAAGGTAGGAAGGATGTGGGTTGGAGAAGTTTGTTAACTTAGAGAAAACAGTGTTTTGGTGTTCCCTTCATTAGAGTTGATTAAACCAGAGTAATAGAAGGATCTAGCTTGAACAATAACATTGTTATAGTGCAATATGTGTGTTTTATACATTCTTTATGAATGCTAAGACCAGATTTTCTATAGAGTCGCTTGAGTTGTCGAGTTTTAGCTTTCATTAACTTATTAACGATATGTAACAGAACACTTTTCAGACAAAAAAAACATCATGGAGGCTGTTTTCAATCCTTTTCTTTAAAAATAAAGCAAATAATAAGTAAAGATTTGACACAACAAATATTGAAATGTCTTCATTAATACTGCAAAGTAGAAGCATAATAACTGTTTTAATAAATAATAACAGGTTAATTTCAGTAAGCAACAACCGGTGTGGTTGTGAAGTGTTTAATTTTTAAGTCTTTTATCCACCCCAGAAAAAAACAACTATTTTTTGGATCCCCTGGGAGAGTCACAAACAAAGAGTTGAAAGAGTGCCCAGAAACCACAAGGTAACAAAGTGTAAGCATATTTAGTATCTTTGTTATGGGTGTAATGTAAATGTTATACGAATAAGATTTCTGTAGAGACTTTATGAGGCATAAAGGATGCCAAGTTTCAAGGTGGACATGTGACACTGTTCCTCACATCTTGTGGTGTATTTGTGTGCAAGGTAAGCATAAATTAGATTGTTAGACTGTAATAAATGTGTTACAATATGTTTATGCTACATATATCTTTTCAGTTTGCAGAAAGCAAAAGCATGACAGGCCAGCCTATGAGATTTTGTAATACAAAAAAGGCAGTTAACCTCATAAGGATAGAAATTGCAGTGGCTCTTATGCAGGAATCGGGTAAATGCTGCTAAAGGGATTATTACAGTTATAAAATGCAACAAGGATTTTTCCCCCAGTTTTTCTTATATTATTGTGACTTGATTAAAGAGAGCATGGGACACTAATGCAGATGTAGGTGTAGTGTAGTGTAATGTAATGTAATGTAATGTAATATGTAACTGTTTTTTTGCAATTCTTATTAGTTATAACATTGATAATTAATTGGGATAAGTTTCAGAATAGTAATTATTATGTGTGTTGTTGATGGTAAAATAGGCCCTAGTGTGTGAGTGTGTGTGCGTGTGTGTGCCCTACGATGGATTGGCGCCCTGTCTAGGGTTGTTACTGCATAGGGCATGCTGCCGGCTAGGCACCGGCTCTCCCGGTGAGACAAGCAATTGAAATTGGCTTCTTGTTTGAACTTATCATTCAACCTTAAACACACCTCAGTGAGTTATTAAAATACCAGCTAAGGTTTATTTAACCATTTAAGGTAGAATGGTAATTTCAAACAAGTACAGTGCTGTGACAAAGTGTTTGCCCCTTCCCAATACTCCCTTCTACTTTTGTAAATTTGTCAATTTAAATGTTTCAGATCATCAAACTAATATTCATATAAGGTAAAGACAACATGAGTGAACACAAAATGCAGATTTTAAATGATCATTCCCTTTTTTGAAGTTTATAATTTATTCAAAACCTATGTCACCCATGTGAAAAAGTAATTGCCCCCTTAGCTACCAAATCAAACAGTTAAACAAATTGAATCGAGTATTGGGTTTAATTTCAGTAGCCACACCCAGGCATGATTAGTGCCAGACTTGCTGAATCAAATCATGACTTTGTAAGGGGTTTCTCTGAGAAGGTAGGTTGGAAGCAAGTGCAGAGTTTATTGAGGAATTACAAAAACAAAACAATAAGACAGCTCAGAACGGGAGCAAACTAAACAAAACAGCAGAGCATGTAACGCGGCATGGGAGAGTCCATCCAAGCTCCGAAACCAAAAGTGTCCAGCTCCACACTCTGGCTCAGGACCTGCACACAGACAGGATAAAACAAACAGGAGTAAGTGAGGGCTATAACTGAACAACACACTCGTCAGAAGTGTTGTACTGATTAGCGATATGAGAGAAGCAGAAGTCAATGGTTTCTCATAGGTAAAGTTCCGCAAGGAAGCCCAGCCAGAGGGTGCCCTAAATAGGGGAAGAGAGCCAATGAGAGCTCTCTTCTCAGATAGGGCGCAGGTGGAGCAATCAGGCCGAGCGACCTGCGGGCAAAACCGGAACAGGACTTCTTCTTCGAGTCAGGGAATGGAAGTTAGTGGGAAGGTGCCGGCCCCTAGCGGCCGCTGACATGACAACTTAAATAGAACCTGTCCAGCAATGTGAAGCAAGCAGGTGAAGGTCTCAGAAAGCAGCACATGGTGCCATGTTCTAATGAGATTCAAATACAGGTAGGATATTTTGATAGTCTAAATGATCTTATCAGAAAATGTTTCTAGCATTAAAATAATAATTAGGATATTTTGATAGCATACCTCAGTGGGATTCGTGGGGAAGTAGGAATATTAAGCAGAGTCTGTACTGACTTATTCGACAGGTAACGTAGCATAAATTGCTAACTGCTACACTATATTGCCAAAAGTATTCACTCACCCATGCAAATCATTGAATTCAGGTGTTCCAATCACTTCCATGGACTCAGGTGTATAAAATCAAGCACCTTGGCATGCAGACTGCTTCTACAAATATTTGTGACAGAATGGGAAAATTCAACTATCAGTGGTATTATAACAAAGTGGAAGCAATTGGGAATGACAATAACTCAGCCACAATGTAATAGGCCATGAAAAATGACAGAGGTGGGGTCAGTGAATTCTGGGGCACAAAGTGCACAGACGTTGCCAACTTTCTGCAGAGTCAATCATTACAAACCCGTTACAACCACGCGTGGTAGCGGGGATTGCATTTTCACAAACAGCAACTGGTGTAACAACGCAATGAAAGTCTCGAGGCATTGCTCTCCTGATATGAAGTTAGTGACTGTTAAATGTAGACCTTTTCATCTGCCAAGGGAATTCACCGTTATCATAATCCCCCCAGTGCAAACACTAGAGAGGCCCTGAATGTTCTCTACCATTCCATCAGTGATCTGCAATCTACACATCCAGATGGTGTCTTCATTGTGGCAGGGGACTTTTAATCAGGCAAATATGAAAACCGTGCTTCCCACTTCCACCAATATGTGAATTTTGCAACTAGGGGAAAGAACACACTAGATCTGGTTTACAGCAACATCAAAGAGGCATTCAGGGCAGCACCCCACCTTGGCTCCTCAGACCATCTCTCTGTGATGCTAATTCCTGCATATAAGCCCCTGCTCATCAGGAAAAAAGCCACCATGAAACAGGTGAGGGTCTGGCCCACAGGAGCTATGGAAACCCTACAAGACTGCTTTGAGTGCACGGACTGGGACATGTTTAAGGCAGCTGCTTCTGAAAATCATCACACACGGATAGATGAGTACACTGTGTCTGTGTCTGCATACATCCAGAAGTGCATGGAGGATGTGAGTGTGATTAAAAACATCTTCACACAGGCCAACGAGAAACCTTGGATGACCAGAATGATATCCTTCCCCCAGTGAGAATAACACTAATTATCTCAACGAAATAAACAACTATTTTGGAAAGTTTGAGGAGCTGAACACAACTCCTGCGGTGAAATCTACCCCTCTCCCTGAAGATGTCCGGAGAACCCTGAGGAGAGTAAACACCTGGAAAGCAGCGGGCCCTGCTTACCAGGTCGGGTGCTTAAGGAATGTGCAGACCAGCTGGCTGGTGTTCTCACGGATATCTTTAACACATCGCTGAAACAGGCTGCCATACCATCGTGCCTTAAGACTGCCACAATCATACCGGTGCCCAAAACCCCCACAACTTCTACCCTCAAGGACTACCGCCCAGTTGCACTGACCCCCATCATGATGAAGTGTTTTGAGAGGCTGGTAAAGGAACATATGGTCTCCAAACTCCCACCCACATTCGACCCGTATCAATTCGCATACCGCCGTGACCACTCAACAGAGGATGCCATCTCCACCACACTTCACCTGAGCTTAGAACATCTGGAAGGAAAGAACACACATGTGCGCATGCTGTTTCTGGACTTCAGCTCAGCGTTTAACACTATTGTCCCACAGCATCTCATAGGCAAACTGGCCACCCTCGGCTTCAGCAGACACCTGTGCAACTGGCTGCTGGACTTTTTAACGAATAGACCTCAGTCAGTGCGGGTGGGAAATAACACCTCTGATGTCATCACTCTGAGCACTGGCTCCCACCAGGGCTGCGTCCTGAGCCTGCTGCTGTTCACACTGATGACTCACGACTGCTGTGCGAGGTTCAACTCAAACCACATTTTGACTTCCAAGCTAATATTTTTCATGAAATGGTAAAATGTCTCACTTTCAACATCCGATATGTGTTCTGTGTTCTAATGTGAATAAAATATGGTTTTATGAGACAATGTTTAAACAATGTCTCAAATGTTTTGGAATTGGGGTTGTAGTAGTATTACCTCTATGAACATTTTGCTACTCAAAGAAAAAAACTAAAGAACAAAAGTGGCTTCTTACTGCGAGCCAGATGCAACAGTTCTTTCTGGTCATCCTTGTGTTTTTGGATCTCCTTACAGCAGTCGAGGAAAGCCTTGACACACTCTGCACCATCCAAAATGAATGTAGCTCTGCGTTCGCATGTGTAGCCCAACCTGTTCTGCTTCATTCCGTCTCCACAGCATTTCTTCTGTTCACCGGTATATTTACCAACTTGCAAAAAAAAAAAAAAAATTACTATATGCAGTGGGAAATTTGTAGCTAAGATTCCCCCAATATCTCTCTTACTCTGTCTCATACAGCTGAATAATTTGGTGACGGTTTCTTACTCAGAGTTTCTGTGATCTGTAGTAGAGTCTCAGCTCTTCGTTTTCTCTTCAGTGGAGTGGGACACACAGGATCTATTAAAAAAAGAAAATGTAATTCAAATGCGTCTTATAGTAACGGTTTTGTTGTGAAATCACTGTGGTACTTTTTTGCATTCACCTGTTCTTTCATTGGTGCCTCCTGCTTTATCAGAATGAAACAGCAGACCTGCATCATAGAAAACCCCCATGCTGTCTTTACCACTGCCTGCTGTACAGCCAGTGTCATGCTTTTCAATGATGTCCCATACCTGTTGGTGGAAATGGAACAGAATGTCATACAAAAGAAGGAACGTCACTGTACATATGCACCGTATATATTCTATAACAAAAATAGATCAGGTTTGTCCCAATACCAATCTGGATGACAGTGTTTTGCACATTTTTAAAATGAAAACGTCTCACCAGTGTTCCTCACCTTGGTCTGTGTGAGTCTGTTCTTGTTGAGGATAAAGACAGCTTTATCCACAGCTACCAGACCAACCTTGGCATTTGGATCTCCAGTAACAATGAGATGAAACACATCACCAGGCTTATATGCCTTCTTGGCATCCTTAACTTCCACATTCAGCTACAATACATAAGATAATAAGAAAAAAGAAAAGAGAGAAAGAAAACATATCAGGAGCAGATACATTTGTTAGTTCACCCACTGGACAAATGGAAGCTCCAATGTGCTACCTTGTCCAAGTTTTGATTGCCTGGAAACTGACATGGATCTAACATGGTAACTAACAATGTGATAGCATATGAAAACATAGTCGTGCAGACAAAGGGAAGGGAATGTGTTATGGCTCGGCCGATTCCCTCTTCAGCCGCCAGAGGGAGTCGGGACGCAGTTCCCTCTGCGACCTCTGGGGCAATATAGTCATAAATAGGACTACAACATGTTATGCCACCAGAGGACATCAAGGGACTACAAGGTCCAGGCAAACCTCAGATAATCAGGGTTGATGAGGAGCACCTGGCAGCTCACGCATTTAAGCACCTCTGAGCACACAACAGCTTTAGAGAAAGTTGGTAAACGAGAAAAGCTTGGTTTCGAGCTCATAGGCCACAGGCCGAGGTAATTTGAGGCAGGGAAAAGAGTAGCCGAGGTGTGACCAGCTGCTTCTCTCCCGGCTCATGCCAGCTAGATTAACTCCTTTCCCTCTCCTCTCCTCTAAAGCCCTTCATCCTCGTCTCATTACAGTGAGGCATGCATGCTCTTTTCTCGGCTACTTCTGGGTTGGTGACTGTAGCAAGAGTTGAAAAAAAAAAGGAAAACTTCCTGTTTTCTCTGTTTTGTCTCTGAGCCCTCTCTATTTGGCACTGAAAATAAAATTCATTCATTCATTCATTCGTTTTCTTGACCGCTTATTCATTTCAGGGTCACGGGAGAGCCGGTGCCTAGCCGGCAGCAAAGGGCGCAAGGCAGGAACAACCCTAGACAGGGTGCCAATCCATCATAGGGCAAAATAAAATTAAATGTTTGTTTTATTTTCTGTTCTAAAAATACATTTTCTGATTACTTTTTTGTATCTGAACCTGCTCTTCGCAGCGCTTGAGTTTGCCCTTCCTGCCCGTTAAAAGGCACCCAGCTCTTTACAGCTGCCAAGCCCCGCTTAGCTAGCGCAGCTAAGGTGGTGTGTTGAGACCCTGGGTTCGCGGCTCACCAGAGCCACCTTGGGTGTACTCATTTAGTGTCCACAAGCACACAATACAAAAACACAAAAATCCCTCTTCCTTTTTTGGGGCTTAAGTTATTATTTATTTTTGCATTTTGGGGTCCGCTACCCCGCTCATAACAGAATGAGCATATGAATTCCAGCAAAGGTGATGACTAAATAAATTTAGCACAAAATGTTTGTGACAGAAACTTGGTTCATGTTTTGGCTATTAGCTGTGATATTCTTTTCTCTCATTGCATGTAAAATATTATTTGATTCTGGATAGTGTCTTTATTTTGCCTACCGTGCCCATGCATGTGTCCTTCACGTCGATCCAGATTGAGTCTGACACAACCTCAGAGGATTCTGTGTGATAATATGCCACCACTCGAAATGAGGGAACCAATTCCTTGGTGACGGATAGAGGCAGTTTCAACAGTGACTGCCCTTGTCTTTTAAATCTCTCACCTTTCACAATCTGTCCTTTACTAAGGATCTGACACAAAGAGAAGCTTTTAATTAAAAAAACAAAACAACAAAAAGCAAAAACCTATGCATTTCTTTAGAGAAAGTTCAACCTGCAGAACTACCTCAGTATAACTAACTCACAATATCATGAAGATATTTAAAACCCATGTGTATGTGAGAGATACCAACCAGATAAGTGAAATCTTGAGTTTGGACGCTACTCTTGAAGTTTAGATTGATGTTAATTTGATCGCCGATTTTCAGTTCTGCAGCGTCTATGCTTAAATGTAGGTAATTGTTGGATCCTAGTTTGGGGGTGTAAGGTTGGGCAGTCATCCTGTTCTCAGCTTGTCTGTCTTCTGATATGCCTGGGGCTGTGGTTCTTGCCTGGTTACACAGTGAAACCATTTTAGTTAAAAATCTCTAAAATATAAAGTATGCGTCATTGCTTCTTGATCCATATACAAGAATTCAAAGGACCAGCTAAATAACACCACAGTAAGGCAAACGTATTGATCAGTTTAGACAAATAAGGAAGCTGGACAATAACTTAGCTACTGGTTATGATGGTTTACCAGGTCTGCCTATGTTTTTGACTGATTTTTTCAATCAGGACTTGATATACCTATATTTTCTCATAATCACCATTTCTGTGTAATTCATTTTATTTGTGGCATTTATAAACAATTGATGGGCAGTCATGTAATTTCCACATTTGTCAAACCAAATACGCCATGAATCATACTTTTAAATAACTTACAGTGATTTGTAGAGTTGTGTCCCCTCCCTGGGTGTTCAGTATGAACTTAGCCAGGCCGTTAGACTTTGTTCTACCCCTTACATCACCGGGCTGGAAAAGCACATCCACATTTTCAGCAGGCGACTGGTCCGGATTGGTCACATAAACCTTTTCAAATCCAGATCAGACAAACAGTGTGTTGTGAAACACAAATAGAGATTAAAATGCTGCATATTACTCAAAGGTACATAATAACACATAAAAGTATTGAATATGTGATCAAAAACATTTATCAAATTTAATCTGACAACACATCAATGCTAATAATATGTAACGGGGGCAGTGTAGCTCAGTGGTTAAGGTGCTGGACTACTGAACAGAAGATCATGAGTTCAAATCCCACCACAGCCAAGCTGCATTGCTGGGCCCCTGAGCAAGGCCCTTAACCCTGACATGCTCAGCTGTGTAAATGAGCTAAGTGTAAGTCGCTCTGGATAAGGGCGTCTGCCAAATGCCAGAAATGTAAATGTAAATTAACTATTGCTCCAGCAAGGTCTTTTCTTAATTGTAAGATAGAATGTGTTATAAAGATCAGCATGTTTAAGTGAGCAAAGTTAATGACTGTGGATAAAAGTTATTCATAACATACACGTCGTGGAGAAAGAAAATGTTTTAATACCGTGACATCAAAAGGCATTCCAGGGTGGAAGAATTTTGGCGTTCTCTTGAACTGGATGGTGTAGGGTGAAGTCACAATTTGAATGCCCCCTTTCTGAGCTTCAACTATTTCACTACCTACAACATTGTTATAAGTGTTAATGATAAGTGACAGGTGAAAGGAGACAGATGACGTAATGTGTAAATGTAAATAAAGACACACACACACACACACAGAGACACACACACACAGCTGCTGGAGTCTTACCAGTCTCAGTTAAAACACTGACTGAAATGTACAAAGAGCTTCCAACCAAGTCCTGAATATTTGGGAAGCTGTGCTGGATGTTCTCCCTAGTCAGCACTGCACGTCCCTCTCCATCACTGATCTATAGGCAACATAAAATACTACGCATAAGTGGTGTCACCAAATACCAAATAAAAATGTTTAAAATAAATGAGCAGAAAATGTGTTCTAAACAGACACAAATATAGATACAAACATTTTCATTATTTATTTATTTGTTTATGTGAAAGTTTGCTATACACGGAACAGGACACCTGCTTGAGACTAGAGGTGTACAACATAAAATTGCAGAGAAAGGAAGGTTTGAAGGTCCCAAAACAGACCATGCAGTCACAGATATTTAAAATAGCTTACTTTTATGATCATATTTTGGAAAATAAGGTACATTTATTTGAAAGATTTGTGGAAATCTTAAGTTAGGTCTCATTATGAACTGGAGTGATGTAGCTGAGGGAGAGGAACTGTTGGAGCCAGAATCCAGATACCATGCTGGCAGCTGAGGTTGGTTAGCAGCAGTTAAAAACTGCTTTAATCCTTGTTTAGATTTTCAAAATAAATAAATATAGTTCAAGCATTATGTCCATGTCCAATTTGTGTTTGAATCTTAATACAAGGAAATGATCCAACAAAACAGGAGTGAATGAATCAGTGATTATTTCCTCACTTATGTTACAACCCCATTTCCAGTGAAGTTGGGACGTTGTGTAAAACATAAATAAAAAAGAATACGATGATTTGCAAATCCTTTTCAACCCATATTCAATTGAATCCACTACAAAGACAAGATATTTAATGTTCAAATGGATACACTTTATTGTTTTTTGTAAATATTCACTCATTTTGAATTTGATGCCTGCAACACATTCCAAAACAGTTGGGACAGGGGCAAAAAAAGACTGGGAAAGTTGAGGAATGCTCGAAAAACACCTGTTTGAAACATTCCAGAGATGAACAGGCTAATTGGAAACAGGTGAGTGTCAAGATTGGGTATAAAGGGAGCATCCCTGAAAGGCTCAGTCGTTCACAAGCAAGGTTGGGGTGAGGTTCTGTTATGGGTGGGGCAGCGGACCCAAGCGCGGGTTATGGGTAAACTAAAAGAGTGGCTGGGAAGTAACTGAGAAGGGGGGCGGGCCAGCCCCAGCGTATAATGAAAACAACAGGATAATACCGGCCCAACGAAAAGAGGGAGAAGAACCGTGTGTATGTTTGATCTCCTGAAATGGCTCAGGCAAGCCACGAACCCAGGTCTCTGGGGTTTTACCCGTGCAACACCTTAGCTGCACGAGCTAATCAGGGCTCAGTGGCTGTTGTGAGCGTGACGCCTTATAACCGGCGGGAAAGGGCAAACAAAAGAGCTGCCCGAAACAGACTCAAACACAAGGAAGCTGGAAAACCAAAATAAACAAAGGGAAAATAACATTTTCTTCCTATTATATCCTTTAATCTATTCTTTTACATTTCTTTCTTTCTTTTTCTTTTCCTTTTTCTTTTTCTTTTGTTTATATATATATATATATCTTTCCCTTCTTTCCTTTCTCCCTTTTGCTCTGGGCTATTCTTTTCTTTCGGTAAAAGAAAAACAAAACTGTACAAAGGACAGTCTTCTCTCAGCGAGAGAAGCGTCTCACTGCTAAAGAAACCAACCCGGCAGTACCAGCGGGAAAGAAAGGGTGGCTGCCTCGCGCTAGAGAAGCGCAGGGAAAAGGCTTTGGGAAACGGAGGAGAGGAGAAGAAGTAATTTTAGCCAGCATGAGCTGGAAGAGAAGAGATGGGTCAACCCACGGCTAATTCTTTGCCCTGCCTCAGATTACCTCAGCCCAAAGGCCTACATGCTCAGAATGTTCCTCGCTACCAGTCTTTCCCTGAGCTGTAGCATGCATTCGCAAGCATAGAGAGAGAGAGGGTGTGACAAGGTAGTGATGGGTCGTACTGTGCTGAGGCTTCGGAGCGTGTGTCGAGAAATCCAGGAAGTTTTTCATGAAGCGCGTATTGAGGCTTGCTTCATTAAGAACAAGTGACGTCACGGATGACGTGTGAAGCCTCGCCGGTTCACGAAGTGGTTCGAGTCCTGGCGCGATTCATGAGCATATTTAAAGCGCCATGAGTCCCAAGAACAGAAATAAAAACACCGTACTTTGATTTTCTGTGGTTCATTCATTTGTTCT
>JANCOA010000032.1:449049-460227 GCA_024363135.1 Leptodoras oyakawai
GAAAGGCGCTATATAAATCCAACCTATTATTATTATTATTATTATTATTATTATTATTATTATTATTATTATTATTAATATCAATAAACCTAACCTCATACACACTCATGAAAGAGGCGTCATTTATTTTAAACAGAAATAGCACCATTCACACCATTATGTTTTTTTGGCTGTATGGAAAACCCAGAATGTGGCCTTCCTCCGTGAATGTCACTGAAACACATCAAATCCATAAACCAGACTCTGATTTTGAAAATAAACACAACGGGCAATGTTGTGTATCGGGGTCAAACTCTCTCTGAAAGCACACACACACACACACACACACACACACACACACACACACACACACACACATGCACACCCACAGTTCTGGGCTGCTCCACTCTCTTTCGCGGTCAAACTCACTCTGAAAGCACATAGATATACACACACACATACACACACACACATACACACACACACACACACACACACATACACACACAAACACACACACACATACACACACACATCTCTATGAAAGCACATAGACATAGACACACACACACACACACACACACACACACATTTACACATGCACACCCACAGTTCTTGGCTGCTCCACTCTCTTTCGGGGTCAAACTCACTCTGAAAGCACATAGACATAGACACACACACACACACACATTTACACATGCATACCCACAGTTCTGGGCTGCTCCACTCTCTTTCGGGGTCAAACTCACTCTGAAAGCACATAGACACACACGCACACATACACACAAACACACACACACACACACACACATACACACATACACACACACACACACACACAAACACATTTACACAAGCACACCCACATTTCTGAACTGCTCCACTCTCTTTCGGGGTCAAACTCTCTATGAAAGCACATAGACAGACAGACACACACACACACACACACACACACACAAAATAACTCGCCACTAATGAGCCACATGTGAGAAGTGTTTCATCATGTTCAGCTTGTTTCTCTGGACCACGCCCCCACGCTGACACACAATGTAATACAGGGTTACAAGAAATGTTACTGCAGTTTAAATACACAAATATAAGAATGTCTGTACTGTATTTCTACGTGTATAATAATGTTAAATGTAGGCATAAGGCTGACTTAAAACACAATGATGTTTCACCATGTAGTGGCGCTTTAATAATCTGAAGTGTCCAGTGTTTTGTTAAAGTTTTGACGACGTCAGGACAGAAGAGTTTATGCTTTGTGGTTTCTTGCTAATATGACCAACCTGTGTCTTATTAACTTCAAGACAGAGAAAAAAGTGAAGCTGGTGAAGCAGGAATGACTGTTTATAGCTGCTATAATGGAAGTGAGAACAGGAACTAACTTCTTACACCGGTTGTTCTTTAATTAATAAACAATTTACGTCACTGGAAAATTGTTGTGGTGTGAGAGGAATAAACCAAATAATGAATGTTGGTGAGGTAACAGTAAATCTGTACTTACTGCATGTTTACAGCTGTTACCCAGGACTTACCCAAGAAAGACTGTGCCACTGCCTGCAGTGCCTGAGGAGGCCACGGGAGGAACCAGTCAATACCGGTGTTATTCACCAGCCCTGAACAACACAGACACACACACACACACACACACACACACACACACACACACACACACACACACACACACACACACACACAGAGTTAAGAGTCAGAAGTTAAGAGTGGGAGACACCTCTCACATGCTCTTTACCAGAATATATTGACCTGGACACTGATGATGACACACAAAGACACCATGGACGATTAAAATACTTATAAAAGTGCATAAGATGAATAAAAAGTGGAATAAAAAGTGCAAATTCATATCACATTATATTCATACACATCATTTTGACCACACCTGAGCATTTTTGTTACTTGTGAGAATTTCTGTGAAATCCTAACTGTGTTGCTTTCAGCATTTTTCATTACGGGTGTGTAACCACTGGTTTGTACTGGTCTCTATCCTGCAGTGTTAAATCTTCTCAAACAGCCTCCCCACATTCTACACCACCTCCTTTGTTACCTGGGAAGTTCCTGCAGCGGGTTCGGAGGACGTCCCCTACGGGAGACATGCCCAGGACAATGTGCAGGTTGTTGGCACTCTTGTTCACGAAGTATTGCCACACGCTGTCTTTGGACGGCCCACAGCCCATCTTCAGAGCCTCGTCGCGGATCTGATTCAGGATGGACTCCTTCTCATCGTCAGGGAACAGCGCTGGAACGATTCCTGTGCACACAGATGATCACTGCAGATTTAAAACACCAGCTGAGATCTTTGATTGGACGTTTCCTTACACCCAAATGGTTGGTGTAAAGTGGGCGTGTCTTTGAGTCCAAGTCATAACTAAAGCATCTCTAAGTGTGTCTCTGTATCCATATATGGAAATAAGACGGGCCCTTACCATAGGTGGTAATGTGGGCGTGTCTCTGCGACCATATATGGAAGTTTTTAATAAGAATGAATGAAATCGTTAGTATTTTCAGGACTTTTATAAAACACTCTAGTCTTTTTTTAATATAGTTGTTTTAGAAGCTGTGCACATGTTGATGCAAAGCGATGTACCGGAGGTGAGCATGTTGTTGATGAGCTCCAGGAAGCCCTCCTCGACCACATGAGCGTCAGTGAACAGGAAGACAGTCATCTTGTTCTCAATGCCCAGCTTTACATAAAGAGTCTTCAGATCTTCCCGGAAGTTAGACTCTGAGTATCCTCGGCTCAGCGCAATCTCAAACACCTAAAAGAACCCACCATATGAGTAATAGATCATAATAGTAATAGTAGCAGTGCTACAGTGAATGTTTATTATAAAAATGCATTACCTCACATCCTGCAGTGAAAGCTGCCAGTTTGGTTAATGACTGTTTCCCAGACCCTCCCACTCCCACTAAGAGGGCGTGGCCACGGTCCATCCTGATGATACGATGGACTCTGGTCAGGTGGTCCAGTGCGTCATCGAAGAGCACCAGGTTCATCCTGGTCTTGTTCTCGTTGTACTCCTCGAGGATCTCCTGTAAGGAAAAAAACAACGATGTGGTTCTGAGGGTTCATGCGCCGGAGATGTAGAATGGTACGAGTTCTCCTGATGTCAGCACCTGGAAAAGAGCCTTGCAGGCATCGTAATCCTGAATGTCCTCATAGACTCTGGGCTCAGACTCTGTGAGGGCTGTTCTGAAATCTCCGAACAGGATGGGTTCTCTCATCGCTGACTCCAGATCAGATTTGAAATGCTCCTCTATCAGGGTTCTAATGTGTCCCTGGACCTGGAGAGAGCAACCACATTGACAATGATAAACACTAATTAATAGCCAAGTACTGATAGCTTGGACCAACACCAGAACCAGTCCCCGGTGGATCAGAGCGAAGACAGAGAGACAGACAGGTGTATGGTATGGTGTGTTGGATGCAGTGACTCACGAGGGCCTTGTCGGCTTCGTTGATGAGCCTGTCGTGGAACACTCTCAGACACTCGTTCCTCCAGACCCGCACAAACTGCGTGACTGTCAGGAACCTGCAAGATCAAAAACAATTAAATAAATTATGAAATGAACCTTCTGCCTGATCAGAACCCGTGAGGAGTGTACAAACCTCTCGGCATTGGTCAGGGTCAGGCCGTTGTACACCCTGGACAGATCCCTCAGGTTGAAGATGTAGTGGAACTTAGAAGGAGTTGGTGGCAGGTCTTTAATGATGGATTTATACAGCTCCAGTGTACAGGAGGTCAGCGTGTCACAGATTTTCTGAATACCTTCCTCAAATCCCTAAAAAAACAACAACAATATTTGTTTGCTAAATAGGAGAACAGCACACTTATAAATAATACGCTTAATATATTTATCAACACTTATTATTCCTTATCCCATTGCACTCTTGGGTTGAGTTATTTTCTATAACAGAATTACAGAAACGTGTCATTGCTGATATGGTGAATGAGTAGAAATGTGTTTATTTAACATTTATGGAAGTGTCAGCACTTTGTAACAGTCTGTGGTAAAACTATAACTTTTATAACTTTTATAAACTCCGGACAAAGGAGTTTGCACTCCTACATTCAGATATGTCATTTTCTGTGATGCACAGCCGTTTGACGCTGTCCCTGGTGCTGAACACAGAACTGAAGACGCAGGATCCAGTCTTTCAGCACCATGGACAACATCAAACAGCTGCGCATCACAGGCAACATTCCCAGTTGTTGTTGCCAATTTCTGTATTGATAACTTTTGAACCACAAGAGATATTGCAAATCTGATTTCTGAGACAATTCTGGTATTCTTTGATATGCTACATGACCACCTTCCCATTGGAAATACGTGCCATTGATCCAATATTGCAGTTTTCAAGATGGTGGCCAAGTTCCAGACATAGCATAAAAGATAGCCCCCCTCACCCGTTACATGCTGGGGTATTCAAATATGTAATTTTCCCTTTCATTTCTGAAATAAAAAGGTGCTTTTTTTATTTAACTGCTGTTGTCTCTCACCCTAGTGTGGCCCTTCAGGATGGAGGAGTAGATCAGACGCAGTGATTCCTCCTCAGGAAACGGGACGCTGAACACACTGAAAAGGGAGATGAAGCGAGGATCCACCTCGTTACGACCTCCTCCTGCTTTCCCCATGGCTGCGATGAAGCCCAGGTCCTTCAGCATCTTGCAGTTGAGTTCCTTTCCCCGGTCATACATCCCACCCCTGTCCAACAGCAGCTTCAGCAAGGCTATGGGCTGCTGCGTGCCGTACTCATCCACCTGCGGGCAATAAAGAAAGGAGAACAAACACAGGTATAATGATTATACTGTAAAACCGAATGACTAGGCATCAGATCTTCAGACAGGATGATGCAGAGTAATTTAAAATCATGCTACAGGAAATAAAAAGAACTATTTCATTGTTCTGTAGTACACCTGGGCATTTTTGCAGAAACATGCTCTTCTATACGTACTCGTGGCATGTTGAGGTCGTCCATAAACACCAGCAGTCTCTTGCCCATGGGAGGGCCGTAGGTCTCCTTGGTCCTCTTCTCAACGCTGGCCTCCAGGTTCCTCTGCAGGTCCATGGATGTGGTTCTCGAAGAGAAATTGACCGTCAGAACCATCTGGAATGCAAAAAGATAAAGTTTCAAATGTAATTGTGTGACATTTAAGGAAAACAGTGTAATGTAAAACGTGTGTGACTCACAGTCGTATCGGGGTTCAGATTGTTAAGGAAGTTCAGCGTGGTGGCGGTTTTCGAGGTTCCAGACTCTCCCACTAGCACCACCGGCCTCTTCACATTCACCATCTGCTCCAACAGCCAGTTGGTACGAATGGTGTCGACGGTGGGCACTGAGAGCGACGGACACAGAGCGGTACAGAGAACTATAGCAGATCATCGTCAAGAAACATCCAGTTTTTATACAAAACCCAGTCCATCTGATGAGTCAGGTTGGTGCCTGAGGTTGGACGGCTCACCAGCACAGTGAGGGAGCTACGACTTTTTACACAGCATTAAACTGGGAGCCATGTGCTTTCCTTACGTCTTTGTGACATTAGCACTCTAGAACAAGTGCAAAACTACAGAAGCAGAATTCAGACGTCTGATTGCTATCACTTAAAGTGAGAACAGAACAGAGGAACTAAGAAGATGAATAATACTTAATAACTTTCCTGTACATAAGCGCATCCAATATAAAATACTGCTCCTCACTTTTAAAGCCCTTCATGGACTTTCCCCGGTCTATCTTTCCCTCCTGCTGACTCCCTACACGCCCCTGCGCTCACTCAGGTCCTCCGATGCAGGCCTGCTGGTAGTACATGGATGTAGGCTAGCCTCCTTGGGTGGCAGATCATTCAGTGTTGCTGCCCGACTCTGTGGAACTCTCTCCCACTTTCTATTCGCTCTGCCTCTTCATTATCTCAATTCAAATCTCTATTAAAAACTCATCTCTTCCTTTAACCTTATTTTCTCTAACTTAATGTATTGTATGTGTCCTGATGTAAAACGTCCTTGGGTATCTTGAAAGGCGCTATATAAATCAAATGTATTATTATTATTATTATGATTACTTTTAAAAGTGTGACTGTCTTTACCCAGAATGTCGATGAATTTCATGTCAGGGTTGTGGATGTATTTGGGGACCAGCGAGCTCCAAGAAGTCCACGTCTTGCTGCTTGTATCAAAGTGGAAGTCATAAAGAGTCGGCAGGAACCCTGAAACAACACGGAGCTGTAATATAGAATCTATACCAATATCTAAACTCATGACTAGTCATGCTTTCAGATGAAAAACAGTGTTTACACACATTTTTAATCTGTAAACGAGATGCGATTTGTATTAAAAAAACACTTTTAACTTCCCTGGCCCCGCCCACCCCGGCATGTCATACTTAAATATTAAATATATTAAATATTAAATATACTATTGTGTTTATAAACGTCTGTGTTCATTATATTTTTTTTCTCTATTTCACTTTTCTTTTCTTTCTACATTTTGTTCACAATTTCTCTCTTTACTTTCTCGTCTTTCTCTTTATTTTTATTTTTCCTTCCTTTTTCCTATTTTAATGCTTTTCTTTCAGATTTCTCTTCTTCCTTTTTCAGTGCCTTCATTTTATCTTTTCTTTTCCTTCATCTCTTCTTTCCTCCTCTCCCCCTTTCATCGTCTTTATTCTTCCTGTTTAATATTTCCCTTCTTTCTTTTTCTAATTTGTTTTCTTGCCCTCTTCCTTCTTTCCCTTTCTCCCTCCTTCCTTTAGTTGTCTTCTTCCTTTTTTTTTAGTTAATCCTTTTTTGTTTTTTATCTTCCCCCTCCCTCTCTTAGTTTTCTTCTTCCTCTTTCTTTTGTATCCCTTCTTTCCTTTTCTTTCTTGCCTTCTCTCACTCCCTTCTTAGTTTTCTCCTTTTGTGATTTTACACTCCCCTTCTTTCATTTGTTCTTCTTTCTTTTCCTCTTTGCCTTTAGGTTTATAATCAGTAAAATGTGGACCGACTTTTCACAGACCTACGTTTTAACTTTAGAACCGGAAAAAGCACGCACAATAAAAAACAAGGACACGGCAACCCAAACAATGAGAATTACCAGGCAGTTCTCCGGGGCCGACCAGCGTTTTCTCATCGTAGACAGAGGTGAGACAGGACAGGCTCTTAATGAAGTCATCGAACGTCTTCCTGCCGCCGTCTAACAGTGAGGCTCCGAGCGAGCAGTACAGCGCCTCGATGAAGAGACTCTCCAGCTCGTCGGAGGAGAACTCTGCGGGTTCTAGCAGAGCGTCCAACATCGTCGACAGCTGCACCACCTGCAGAACAAAACACCATCGAGGAAGAGTGTTAACCACCACCAGGCGGGGCTTGTGCTGTCTGTGTACAGCTAGGTTCAAATCCGATTAACGCTGACAGTGAAATGGAATCTGCTCACCATGTTCAGATCAGTCTGCGGAACGATTGTCTTCAGTTTCTCTCCTTGTTTTCCATCTACGATTCCCTCCACTATCATGTCGATGGTGCTGGGGACGTATTTCTCAAACAGTTTGTTCAGATCATCTCTCTCCTGTGACCAAAATTATATTAACAGTTTAAAACACAGCACAAGGAGAATAAAGGTACTGCGCCGTTACTGCATGGCAGGTCCATCTCTTACTGTCGCAGGCCTGTCCTTCACCCATTTCTGCCAGTAGGGGGTGTAGCGGAGATTTTTGGGGTCCACAAACACCATTCCACAGCGCGACACAGTGGCAGGAGAAGCGTACTGCAGATCTCCAACCTGAAACCAAACAACCAACCAAACATAAGTCTACATCCAGCCAACTACAGGTTAGATCCCCAGGTGTGTTCTTACTCCACCCATGTTATCAAGCATACATCGGGAGGTGACTTGTGTGGATATGTCATTTTCCCTTTCGTTTATGAAATAAAAGGGTGTCCTGAGACTTTTGACTCACCCTGTAGTTACAATTCAAATGTTATCAACACAGAAATTTGCAACAACAACTGGGAATGTTGCCTGTGATGCACAGATATTTGACGCTGTCCCTGGTGCTGAACACAGAACAAAAAGACTACATCCAGCCAAGGACAGGTTAAATCCCCAGGTGTGTTCTTACTCCGCCCACGTTATGAAGCATGCATCGGGAGGACTTGTGTGGACTTGGGACTGTCAGAAATCCCAGAATGCATTTCTCAGTAAACTCAGAAAAGTTTGAAATATTACTGCAGATATAAGATGATGTTATTTAAACTTCAGTATGAGGTTAATTCATCAAGAAAGACGCTACGTGAAAATTTCCTCCAACATTTTCAGAGATGTGTGACCACGCTAGCGGGGGATGTCCAGTACGCTGCTGTTCTACCTGCAGAATGACCCTACAGCGTCCTTCTGTCCCCTCAAGTCCAAACTCGGCATACTTTGTATTGAGAAACCGCTAGTGTGAGCTCTTCCAGTGCTGGAGGTTATGGGGAATGGTGTGCTTGTAAATTCACCCGTTATCCCGCTAAACTCATTTTTCTCCACTCCCTGTTAATTTCAATGGGATTTTCAAAAAAACTCATCTAACCCAGTCAGTTCTCAAGCTACAATCACTAAAATGTCACATGGTCAAACCTGTAATAGACAAGTAAACAAGTTATAGACAGATCACACTCATCCTTCTCTTCATATCCATCCTTCTTTCTTTCCCCTGTGCATTTCTATGGACAGCAGATACTGTTGGTGATCATCCACTCTAGCTTTGAGTGTCATTCTTATCTAAAGCCCTCTCATTATTTCCATCTTCTATTCTTATATTTGCACCTGTTAATTCCATTTAAGCTTCAAATGGTAGTGATATCCACCCCTTCCAAAATCTCTAAATATCTCATGTTTTAAGTTATAGTAGAGTTTTTGTTTGGCATTAGGGACAGTCGTAGGAACAGTTCTATGTGTTTCAATGCAAAGTCATGCGTAATCCGATTTTACTAAACGTTTAATGTATTTATTCCTCCGATCACCTCGAACAGGAGAGCGCAGTGGCTCTGCAGACGGATCCTCTCTCCGTTAGCGAGCGTCAGGAGCTTGTTATCATCCATCACCGAGTTCATGTTCTCCACCCACAGAGCGTCCACGTCCCCGTCAAACAGGATGTACCTGTGGAGCGTAATAAACCTGGATTATCCGGGTTATAGACCTGGGTGTCCCTGGGAGAGTTGATCACACACAGACATTTATATGGGGATATAGAGAGATTGCATAAAACTTAACCTTGTTAGAAATAAATCTAATAAATCTTCTGCATGCTTGTGCTTGTGTGCATGTACATACTGTATGCAGATCGTTCAATAAATTACGGCTGTTAATTCTCAAATGGATGTGGAGCAAACCCGACTGCTACCTTCTCTCCTGTTTGTCTGTCGGTCTGTTGATCTCTCGGAAGATGTTGGACAGAATCCCATCGGTCCAGTCTCGAGTGACCGGGTCCAGGATGCCGTAGAGCTCGATCACACTCATGGCTTTGGGGTTCAGTGTGTGCAGTTTGGTCTTCAGCCCCAGTCTGCATGACACACGGGACACCGTACGCATTGTTTAAACATTCGACACTATTTAAAAATGAAAAAGTTAAATACTAAAAACATTTAAGAGGCGGGGACCTGGTCTGGGCTTGGCACAGAGTATTAATAACAACAGATTTGCCCCCTCCTGTGGGTCCCACCACCATGGTAGTGTGCCTGGTCATCATGGTCTCGTACATCTGGACCACTTTATCCACCTGCAGCCAGAATGAATAACGAATAAACTCATCAGTGCTTCATTACAGAGGGAGTTACTTTATAGTATATAGTAATGATGCTCTTTAAACAAAGGTGCTACATGAAATAGACATGTGATAGACATGTGAGCAGAACTAACCCCCCCTCTATGGTCTACTATAGCATATGGACGGTAAAGTATGACCCATGGCAAGAACTGATTTGAAATTTGGAAAATGATTTTATCTTTTGGGAACTTGAGTTTATTTTACAGTTTTAAAAACCCAACTACAGGCCATGTCCTGATTTCTTGTCTTTGTAAAGCTGCTTTGAGACATTGTCCTTTGTTAATAGCGCTTTAGAAATAAATACAACTGAAATTGAAACTTCAAGATTTAGATTTAGAAACTGTGATGAAAACTCAGATGACAGATTCTACATTTATTACATATTACATGCATAATGTTACATTTGGTCTAATTTGACCCTTTTCCTCACCCATATCACCTCTACCTTAAATACATTTGTTTTGACCCTTGTGGCGTTCCATAATCGATGAAGCTGGAACAATGCTAGCAAACCAGCACAAACTCACGCTCAAAACTTGAACTTTGTGCAGACTGAGTTGGAATTGTTTTATATATGTGCATTTAAAAACACAGCAATGTTTACTAAGTGCTTATTGGCTACTGAGCAGGCTGAATATTAATGTCTGGGATCCATGATAGAAGACACTGAATTCTAATTTTGTCCAAAATGTTTACTATTAGATGTTACACCTCTGTTGCCAAGCACTTCTGTAAGAACATCTGCTAAATTCTCAAAATATATTGTGATATCGATATCAATAATGCACTTGCTCATAGAGGAACATCCAGAACAATGTCCTGTGATGATAATCTACATGGAGGCACCTGATTGGGCAGCAGAATGTACTTATTCTCCTCCAGGACGGTCTCTACAGCATCATTAAAGTCGGGGTAGCGCACACGTGGGCAGTCCAGACCTGGGAACAGGTCTGAGATAAGTCCCAGGAACAGTGGAACATCCTCGAAGACAAATTTTGGGAGGTTCATGTCCCTTAGAGCTCGCATCAGCACTACATCCTAACAGAGAGAGAGAGAGAGAGAGAGAGAGAGAGAGAGCACAAACAATATGCACAATGAATATGGATTAGTTATAGTTCAGTGCTAAATTTCAACACTGTGTTTATTAAACCTCTCAGCAGTTCATGGGACAGTTTTAAAGGAAATGAGAAATTCCATGTAGGATTTCCTGGTCACCTCGTTGAGCTCAGGAGATCCTCTCTTCAGCTCTCCTGCCATGACTAATACAGATTTCAGGGCTCGCAGCCCGAAATCATAGTGGGACTGTTTGGACAGCTGCTCCCGCGCCAGTTTATACAGCACCGTCATTTTCTTCGCCAGCACCTGCAGGACAGAATAATCACGTCACGTCAAGATACGCA
>JANCOA010000032.1:723018-734801 GCA_024363135.1 Leptodoras oyakawai
CATTTCATTCACCTGAAAGTGAATCAGCTTGTAAACTTCCTAGCACTAAAGCACCTCCTAGCACAAATATATATAAGAATATTATTTTATTTGAGTGTTTTTCATGGTTAAAAAAATTAAATAATTATCGATATCGACCAATATGGAATGCTTATATCGTAATACAGTTTTTAGCCATATCGCCCAGCCCTAGTCATAACCACTAATTATGATGCACCTGAGGTGCGTCATACTACATGTGGTGTAGTGTTGACTTTTGGTTAAAGTTCAGATAATATACTTGTTTTTGAAGTTGCAATGTAAAATGGAGATTCCTATTATTAGAACACAGTTTAATAGATAAACCATAAACCATAAACTATAAGCACATGCTAAGACTAACTACTAGATCATTTGGCACAGGACATAAATCCATGTTTCTACAGCTGTCAGATGTGGAACCAACAGGTATTACCAACAGCTACCTAGTTTTATAATTAGTGTATTGTTATTACAATGTTGCAAACATGCTGGAATTATGAACCAGTACAAGAAGGCAAATGTATTTTTTTTATTTCTTTCATTTTTTTTTACTTTTAAAGAACATAAAACAGTATTGTGGGTTTTACCACATACACTATGTATTCACATAATACACCAAACAGCTACAAGGAGAGACCAAACAAAAGAAAACCTTTTTTTTTAAAAGAAAACAAAAACATACTGCATATTCAACATGTAACAATAGAACCAATAACAATCTTTAACTAATAGGAATGTAGCTGCCAGTTATTTGTTTTTTTGTCATTATTTAATAAGTAAAACTGGGCATGATCATGATTGTGATGCTGAGTGCTAAGAAACGGGGACAAAAAAGCATTTGAGCTTGAGAGTGTTTGTGTGAGACAGTAAGCAAGGAATGCCTGGGTATAATCAAGAGAATAAAAAGGTTAACAGTCTGTTCTTCTCCATAGAATACATGTTTAATTTTTTTAGCTGTATAATATCATTGAGTCTAAATATCTGCTTCAAGTACCATTTTCTGTTGTTTGGGATTAGGGTTAAAAAAGAGCGAGAACTGCCAAAACATCCAAGCGCATGATCATCTTGGGCGTCTTTCAACACAACTAAGTGAGAAAATTTTTAATAAGCAGTCAGCACCATAGATGTTTTCTATACACTTAAACCAAGACAATGGCTCATATAAAGATTTTGAAAAGGACACAGCTTTTGCTATGCTCTGCATTTCTACAGTGACCTCTACAGGTAGCACCATGATTAAAAATGTAACTTCTGTCAAATATGAAATCAAGTGGCTTCAAGAAAACACAAACCTGAAACACAATGATCTAAAAAGAGTTTCGCACCTTAAGAAGAAATTACATTTATGAAACTTGCTAAGGTGTAAAATCACATGTCCTACTGAAAATATGGTACAGTGTAAGACACATGCACAGCCTTTCACTTGAATAAGGGCTTTTAAATAGGAAATTAATTTGATATTCCTTTTATGCTCGGACCACATATCTGTCTGTGACCAGGGGTGGACAGGATTATATCGTGTCACATGATGATATCCTGTGAAAACCTCCAATTGTGTGTTGCTGTAGGTTTTATTTTCAAGTCTGTCTGGGTCATGTGTTGAAAGAGGAAGCTGCTATAATAGGTGCTTGTTCAGAGGTATCGGTCTAAGTACAGTACTTATTAAAAAGAACAGCAGTATACTAAGTACAGAGAATACACAGCAGAGTCCAAAAGTGTCAGAGAAAGAGTACTGACCTGGACCAGCTTTCTTCTTCTAGTATTGAGGGCTTAACATGCTGACAACTAAAAATGAAAAGAATCATTCATGATTTATTCCTCACCAGTTAAATAATCTTACCTAAATATTTAATTATTTACATTTCTCTCCCAATAAAATTCCATTAAAAAAAATTAGGATTCAAGTTGTCAATATTCCATTATCATCATTTTCCTCCTTAAAATCAAGATTAAAAGTGCTTTTATAAAATCTTTTCTTCTATTTACAATTTGTTTAAAGTGAAACAAAACAATTACAGCAAGCACATTAACAATAATCATCATAGTCATTATAATGTAATAAATAATAATAAAAAAAACAAAGTAGATAAGTATGTGGATGTAGGCCAAAGACCTACGGTCTCTAGAGCCTGTGTATTAGTAGCATGTTGTGACTGGGTACATCTCAACATGAGGTAAAGAGCTAAAGGACAGCTTCAAAAGCACCAGACTATCTGTGATCTGTAAGCACCAAGAAGCCTACTGCCTTTTGTAAACCACCTGCAGCCCTTCAGCTCTCCCCACATTTACACTATTAACAAATATGTTGAGCAGAAGCACCTAAATTCCAGGTGTTATGGGGAGAACATCTGTAAGGGCAAAAGCAGACAAAGAGGCATGGAAAGACTAGTGAGTAGCACCAATCCCATTGAATGGTCTCACTTTAACCGAAGCTTTAGCCTGTCAGCTAACTACCTCACATTTGGAGTAGAGTTCTACAACTCCAGCAGTTTACAGGTTAAAATAGCTAATTTGTGCTGCAGAGCACAAGTCCCAGTCTAGGTCATCTATAGGGCTTTGTTAGGGAGGACCATACTACAGTAGCACCTCGGACAGAGCATTGACTTACTGCTGTCTCATGGATAGGAACTAGATACTGCACCATGAAGAAATGAGTCAGCACCGTCTGGTTGATGATGAGGATGCCTCAGGCAATGACATCTAAGGTCAGCTGGTTGTTTAACTGGACCTTTTCTGCTTTTAAAGAGCACCTTGGTCCATTGCCATCTGCCATGATGATGAGAGCAAATGACAGCTAAGACAGAAATAAGCACCATTGGATCAGGAAAAAAACTCAGTATTTATGAGTGGCACTAAATAGAAAGGCCAGCATTGGTGCCACGATTTCTGTCACTTGTTTTGGTCATACACGCTGTGACTGTAGAATGGACCTAGCCCACTTACAAACATTGTCCTTCTCCAAAAAGTCTTACGTAGGTTGTAGACAATTGGCTCGCAGTGATGTAAAGGTGCTGTTTTATGAAGAGGCTGATGGGCAAAAAAAATGCTAAATTCATTCAACTTGCTCACACATTCATATTGAACAAGCAAGAGTGACGAGATTGTTCCTCTTCAGGAGAGGGGGGAATCTTAAAACAATCATAATAATGACACTGAGGAAAAACAATACAATTAAAATAAAAAATAGTCATCTTCATCATATAATAACAATACCTGTAATAACATCAACAGTAACATTAGCAATCATAATATTGATAGAAATAATATTAGAATCATTAAATTCACTTAGGGAGGGTAAACTATGGAATCCCTTCCATTTTGGAGAGAACAAGAGCACCATAGGCAGCATGTTCATTTGGGGAACTCCCAAACTGCCACCAAAACATGAGGTAAAAAAAAAAATAATTAGAAAATGGGTCTCTTAATCCACCATCTCCCTGGTTGGTCTGGGAGAGGGGATACTGAGTAGGGAGAGGAACAGGGCCATAAAGAGTGTAAGATTTTTTTTTTCCATCTTACAATTCCACTCCCTTCTTCCATTCCATTCTTACAGACATCACACGAAGCAACTGTAGGGCCCTGTGACCCGGGTGAAGGCGTAGGGTGAGACTGTGACCATGGTGGTGGTGTGCTGTGTGGGGGCCAGCCGTGTCACCCCATCCCGCTTGTTCTTGATTGGCTCGGAGGTGGAACTCATTACTCCATCAGCCCACTTGCGTTTCTTTGCATAAGCTTTGATGTCTTCCTGTGTAAGGCCCAGAAGAGCTGCCTCCTGTTGCCTTTGCCTTGCTTTCTCTGCCAGCAGCTTCATTTTGGCTTCCCACAATGCCAAACCATGACAGGGCTGATTCAGATTCTTATGCTGGTAGAACACCAGGGAGATGCGGGACGGGTGAGTGCGGTCTGGCTTTTTCAGGGGTGTAGTGGCATGTAGTTCCCGCCTGGCACATTCGATGAGAATGGTGCCATGTCCAGGAGCCACTGCTACTCCTCCAATGTTGGGGTCTAGGAAATTGTGCTCACTGTCTGACCACACCTCCTCCTCTTCAGCCTCTCGTTCACTTTCCACCTCACTATCCCAGCATGCCTGTCCATTGACCTTCTGCAGCGCATCTGGAAACAGACGACCTTCTGGAGCAGGGGATGGATTGCTTCCTGCTGCAGAGGCACCTCCAGATTTCCATGCCTTTTCCTGGAGAGCCAGGGGAGTGGAGCCTTGGATCTCTGCTGCCTCAGCCAGCATGTTGTCTGGGAAAGCCCCAACAGGAGTTCCTTGTCTAAGTCCCCTATGACCATAATTCAAGTATCCTGGTTGACCCCATGCCTTGGGCTGTGGACTGGGGGCAGGGCTGCCCCAGTGTTGTGGGGTAGTTGGGTGAGGGGAAGGGGTGGGAGATTGGCCTGCCTTAAGGGCTGGAGAGGGGTCAGGGGAGGCTACTGAACTACCAGGATAGGAGCACCATTGCTGCTGCTGTTGGGCATATTTTGAATGTTGAAGTTGGCTGTGGTGCTGCTGGTGGAGCCGATGATTTTCTGGAGTGAAGGGTGAATGAGTTTGTCCTGGTCTGAGATTTCCATCCCAGTCCTTGGATGATAAGCTGCCATTTGGTGTGCGCACTGGCCAGGTTTCAGGTTGTGGGGTGACACTTCGGACTTTCCCATCAGTTCTGGTGTCATATAGAGGTACTTCCATGGGCTCCTGCTTGATAATTGGTGTGACACGGTGCATCTGATCTGGAGCTGCAGATTGAGCACGTTTAGGTGGAGCCTGAGACTCAGAAAGGTCAGACTGTTGTCGGTAGCTGTGGTTGGCCATGTTGACTCCTTGTTGGCAGTCATGATCAGCATGGTTTGGTACCTGCCTAGCCTGAAGACTCTGGATATTGGGTTTCTGTTCTCCAGCTGTCTTTTGACAGGCCCCATTATGACCCACATAGCCCAAGACTTCAGGGGGCAAAAGTCCTTTCGGAGCATAGTTGTAGTAATTGTAGGGAATCCCTTGGAGGTTTGGATGGAAGCCATTGATGGGGCTCTGTGTAGAAGACTGGCTGTTGGAAGGCAGACTGCCTATTGCATAGGGACCATGATAGGAAGAGTAGGCACCTTTCATACTGTAGGGATCAGGACACATTTTGGCAGTCCCAGGGTGTGGGTAGCCATCGAAGGCTCCATTGAGAGCCTGAAAGTGGTCAGCCAGTTCTGTTTTGATGGTGGGCTTCACCTCTTGTGGAATTCCTGAAAAGAGGAAAATTATTAGCATATGAAACAATTAATTTCATAATGAGACACTAGATACTATTTTTATCAAAACAGATATAGGAATCAAAATTTCACATTTTGGCACATGATGAGTACATAGACGTTTGAAAATAATGTACAAGGTTTGTTTACCATATTACTCTGGTAATGGATAACTATGCATCATAGGATGTGTGGAACATCCAGCCAATTACTATTTATCTTCATATGCGACAGTCTCACCTTTATTGCCTTGCTGAGCAATCTCTTTCTTAATAGTCTTTTCGGGTGTTTCCGACAGCTGCTGTTTCTTGTTCTTCTTCTCAGATGCAGCTTTCTTGGCCTCTAGCCGCCGTTGCCGGCAGGACTTGGCAGGTTCTGGAAGCTTCCGGACCTCCCGGCGAAACCTGCTGAGCATCTGTATTGCACCATTCTGCATCTTCCGGTGCTGGTTCTCTTCACTGCCAAACTCATCAGTCAAAGATAGCTTATAAAGCGGAAGCACATGAAGCTGTTCATCCTCTGGGATTATACCTACTGCCCGATTGTCCTCTTTTGTAAGAGTGCAAACCTGAAAACAAGAAAAGTTTATTAACAGTTATTCCAGTCAACAATAGTTACACAGTTAATTAATTAATATTGTAATAAAATATACAACCCCAATTCCAGTGAAGTTGGGATGTTGTGTAAAACATAAATAATAACAATACAATTTCAGCCCATATTCAATTGAATACACTACAAACACAATATATTTAATGTTCAGATGGATAAACTTTCTTCTTTTTTTTTTCTTTTTCAAATATTCACCAATTTTGAATTTGATGCCTGCAACATGTTCCAAAACAGTTGGGACAGGGGCAACAAAAGACTTGAGTACAAAAGTTGAGGAATGCTCAAAAAACACCTGTATGGAACATTCCACAGGTGAACAGGTTAATTGGAAACAGTTGAGTGTCATGATTGGGTATAAAGGGACCATCCCTGAAACGCTCAGTCATGACAAGGATGGGCCGAGGTTAGCCACTTTGTGAACAACTGCGTGAGCAACAGTTTAAGAACAATGTTTTCCAATGTGCAATTGCAAGGAATGTAGGGATTATCTACAGTCCATAATATCATCAAAAGAATCAGAGAATCTGGAGAACTCTCTCCAATTAAGTGGCAAGGCCAAAAATCAACATTGAATGCGTGTGACCTTTGATCCCTCAGTTGGCACTGCAGTAAAAACCAACATCATTCTGTAAGGGATATTACCACATGGACTCAGGAACACTTCAGAACACCATCGTCAGTGAACAGTTTGTCACTCCATCTACAAGTGCAAGTTTAAACTCTACTATGCAAAGCAAAAGCCATATATCAACAAAACCCAGAAACACCGCCGGCTTCTCTGGGCCCAAGCTCATCTGAGATGGACTGCTGAAAAGTGGAAAAGCGTCCTGTGGTCTGACGAGTCCACATTTCAGATTGTTTTTGGAAATCATGGATGTCGTGTCCTCCAGGCCAAACAGGAAAAGTTCAAAAGCCAGCATGATGGTAGGGGGGTGTGGAAGTGCCCATGGCATGGGGAACTTGCAAATTTATGAAAGAACCATTAATGCTGAAAGGTACGTACAGGGTTTGGAGCAACATACAATGCCATCCAAGCAACATCTTTTTCAGGGATATCCCTGCTTATTTGTGTGGGTGCAGGTACTAGACTGACTCCCATTGAAAATGTATGGCTCATTATGAAGTGCAAAATGTGACAACAGAGATCCTGGACTCTTGAGCAACTTAAGTTGTACATCAAGCAAGAATTGGAAAGAATTCCATCTACAAAGCTTCAACAATTAGTGTCCTCAGTTCCAAAACGCTTAGTGAGTGTTGTTAAAGAAAAGGTGATGTAACAGCGGGAAACATGCCCCTGTTGTAGGCATCAAACTCAAAATGAGGAGTGAATATTTGCAAAAACAAAGAAAGTTTATCCATTTGAATGTTAAATATCTTGTCTTTATAGCGTATTCCATTGAATATGGGTTGAAAAGTATTTGCAAATGATTGTATTCTGTTTTTATTTATGTTTTACATAACATCCCAACATCATTGGAATTGGGGTTGTATAACAGAGGACCTCCTCACTTTATTATCAGTATAAAACATGAATCTCTGTCTCAGTCCCAGACCTGTTTTTAATATGTGATTGTTTTGCTAACAAAAACACCAAGGTACATCAGCTATAGTGTATCATTGGGAAATTGAGGTTAAATACTTACAAAAACAAAAGTATAAACATCATGTCCGCTCATACAAATAGACATCCAAAATCATGACAGACAAATGCACACACCCACACATATCCCCCTTACCACAGTGCAGCCGTTTTGGAGGTTATGTAGGTCTTTGTGAGCATGGGCACAGAAGTCCATGCATGCAGTGATGCCAGAAAAGGGCCGTCCTTCTTTGAGCCCCAGCCGACAGTCCAGTGCTGATTTCTCAGTTGCACACTGAAAAAAAACAGCATACACAATTTTACTAAAACAGACCAGCACACACTTTTTTACTCTCCCTTTTCATTCTGTGTTTTGTGTCTTTTTTGTTTGTCTCTGTGTTCAATTTCCCAGTAAAATAACATTGTCATGTTTGATCACTTGCAAGGACCAGTGAGTAGGCTATAATGTGGTGGTTCAGCTTTCTGAGTATCCTCCTTTTAACAATAGCACATACACCGATCAACCATACCATTAAACCCACCTCCTACACTCCCTTCTTCAATTTATGAGCTCCACTGACTATATACAGGTGCACTTTGTAGTTTTACACATAGAGACTGTAGTCAATTTTTTTTACCCCATTCTTCAGTGGTTTTACTTGGATGGTGGATGATTGTCAGCACTGCAGTGACTCTGTGGTGGTAGTGTGTGCTGTGCTGGTACGATTGGATCAGATACTTGAAGCTTGAAGTGTCACTGCTTGACTGAGAATAATCCTAACTAGAAACTAGAAAGTGCACCTGTATTGAACACTTGTACTGTTCAAAACGGGTCTAACCCGTTTTTTTATTTCTGAAGGGTAAAACAATGTACATATACGTACATGTATTGTGTGTTTTTCGCAGCTTCACCATATCTTAAATAACTGAGTGAAACCATTCCTTTTTTATTTTTGAAGAATAACAAAATATTGTCTAGATTTTTTGAGTAAAAACTTTTTTTAGTCTCTTTCAAATTAAAAGAAAGTTGATGAGTTTATGCAGGGGGATCTGTAATAATCACTAATAATAATTTCAATAATAATTGCAATAATAATTTCACTCGACCCAACAACTGGCTGATGCGGTTCATGTGGTTTAGTCCTGCTTGGGAAGAAAGCTTTTAAGTGTGGGCAAAACACTTTGTGTTCTAATCCAGCCTCCTTCACTGCTATTTCAAGCATTGTCTGTAATGACAGCAATGTTGTGATTAGCTTTTTCAAGCTCCCACTTCCGATTTCCTTGGCCATGTTTAGCCTAGTATGTGGCTTGAAAAGATGGCATGTTTGGAGTATAAAGCTCGCCACTTCCCAGTCTCCAGTGATCACATATGCTGTTGTAGTGACAGTGCTGAGTAGCCCTCAAAGCCCACCCATCTATTATTATCACTACGCTGTCTGCCTCTTTCAAAGTTTGCATTACGTTTGCTTTTGTTTAGAAGCTGCTAGGCTGTTGTCTGAGACCATGATGTATGACTTGCTAGTGAGGGTAGATAGCCCTCTGCTGTTCAAAAAATACTATTACATACATTATATGCCATTATAAACAGAGCGCACATGATATCGGCCATCTCCACGATGCATGTCATCACATTTTTGCATTACGATGCATCATGGCACAATGTTCAGTCTACTTATACACAAGATTTGATCCAGTTTTATGGGTTTCTTGTGCTCAGACAATGGAACAAGTCTGTGTATACGATGTACATATTTTTGATTAAGTTAGTAGAAAAATAGAGGTCCTTATCCTGGGATGATTATTGTTTCTGAGAGAAACATGTGGCAGCTCTTACCTGGTTTTGGTATGCCTGAGGGGCCAGTGTCTTATATACAGGTGCCACTATAGTGGCCAAGTCCTGGAAGTTATCCCTGAGAAGTTCTTCCTGTGGAGTGAGAATAACATTACATTTGTTTCCAGATATATTTGTGTTTAGGCAGTTGAGATACAGTATAGTCTGTCTAGCATGAAATAACTTAAATAAGCTAGATATTCATGTTACAACAAATGTTTCAGTATTGTTTGTTCTTTAGTAAGTAACCATGAAACACATGGCATTTGCAATGAATTTGCATTGAAATACATGGTGTGTAACTACTTGCAAATCACCCAAGTCCATTTTGAGTCATATGATCATAGTACTTACTAGCATACTTAGTATTACATAATGATAATACCTCATATAACCATACACAATGTAAAGAAAAGCTTTATAATTGAGATAAAGCCACTAACCTCTTTGGGGTGGTCTCCCTGCAGTCTAAACTTGCGGGGGGTCTTGCTGCGGGCATATTTACACCCGTTAAAGTACATGCTCCAAGAACACCCGAAAGAGAACGAAGCACCACAGGTCTCGGGGTCTTTTCCCTGGCACGCACAAGTACGGCTGCAGAACACAAAGCTGCGTTTCAGAACACAATCACTGGACTATTCAAAAAGTGGTGGAAGGCCACAGAACAGTACAGTTTAGTGCTGTCCTTTATTACATATGGTTTACAAACTGGGTTTCACAGTAGGGTGAAGGCTTAGACCATTGGGACACTCTGAACTCATAAAGAACAACAATGGGCTGAAATGATCAGTTCATACTATAAAACTATCAGTCATTATTGCCAAACTACAAGAAATTGCAATAAGTTGAAAGTATATCTATATGTAGAGCATATTTCATTCTAGAAGCAGTGTAGAAATGTGCAGGGAAAGAGGCACAGCATTTTTCCTCACTCACTCCTCATTGAGGCCACAACGGCGGCTGGTGGGATTGCCATATTTGGTGATCGTCTCAGTGACCTCTTGATAAAGTTTATCACCAAAAGCCCTTGGTATGCCCTCCCATGCCATGATGACGATGACGATGACAGCATTGGCACAGTGGTGCCCAGCCCGTTCTCGCACCAGACATAACAACTTCTCTTTCTCACTGCCACGTCGAATCACCTGCAGGGTGAAAACATGGAGTGAACAAAGAGCCAAAGTTATAGCTAGACTAAATTGTTCATTATGACTGCTAAAATCTGCTTAAAGCCTAGCACATTATACATGCATATTCCTCAATATAATGACTGTTGTTTACTCAATGTAAGGAATTAACTCTTTTTGGGCTACAACATAACTAAAAAAAGCATAAGGATTAATGCCCTCCATCCTGAGGACTTTCATTTTTATCAAAATTTTGTTAGACCTGACTGTTACAAAGCGTTGACACTGGAGAATCTTTTCAACAATGATAAATAAACATCATAAACATCATAAACATCATTTACATGCTTTTTTAAAAGTTACTGTAGAACCAGTAATGCTTTACATATATAAACATGTTAATTGCTTGTAGTATGATACAATATACAGTAGAATGTGATTGTACTGCAGTGTCAGACAGAAAGTGGGGTACAGAAAGTGGCTTGGCCAAGGCTGGTGTGGCCTGCACAGACCCCTGACCTCCACCCAACTGAACACCTTTGGGATGAATTGGAATGCTGACTGCAGGCTAGACTGACCTCACCGCTAGACTTTGGGCTAAATGAGCACAAACCCCCACAGTCACATTCCAAAATTTAATGCAAAGCCTTCACAGAAGAGTGGGAATTATTATAAAGCTATGGGGGGATAAATGTTTAACAAGCCTTTATGGGTGTGACTGGTCAGGTGTCCTCATACCTTTGGCAATATATTGTATACACCAGAGAGCTACAGTATAAAGGCCTCCACCTACAACAGTATGTGACTTAACTATGCAAATAGAACTTAATGCAAATGCTAATATGGAAATATACATTAGCAAAGGACAAAGAAGGAAATACCTTTCCACATTTGTTCCAGCTGTTTCTTTGTTAGTTATTGTTTTACTTAAATTCATTGCAATGTTACCACAGTTTTAATGAAATATGGTAAAATTGTAGATTATACAAGGTCTGTCTGGAAGGAAATTTTGCTCTCTTGAACGATGAGGTGACAATAGGGTAGCTTGTCCATAACCTTTCTTCAACATTTCAAGAGTTTCTGATGCACATTTACTGACTTTCATGCAGAATATGTTCACATACCGTTGCTCCAGTTGCATTGGAGAGTGTGTGGAATTTAATTCTCATTACTTTCTGGACAGACCTTATATAACGTTTCAGTATATATCACTTATGTAGCAGGAGAATATGTGTGGGTGAAATGTTTCTGGTACTATAAGAATAATTTAGCATCTACACCGCTGAACCAGGGCGGCACGGTGGCGCAGTGGATAGAGCTGTCGCCTCACAGCAAGAAGGACCCGGGTTCGATCCCCGGGTGGGGCGACCTG
>JANCOA010000032.1:737824-748207 GCA_024363135.1 Leptodoras oyakawai
TATATATATAAAATCAGGCAACTGTATTTTAGCAGAGGAGAACAAAAAGAAAAACAAACTAAATACACCCTAATGTCAAAGTAGCTTTAAAAAGAGATTTTGGTATTAGAAAATAGACTTTAATGTGGTGTTTGGCAGGGAGCACTCAATGAGTGTGTGTTTGTGTGTGTGTGTGTGTACATATGAGAGTGAACATTGGTCTGAAGCAGAGAGAATTTAAGGTCACATTCCACTTTGGGTGTTAGTAGTAACAGAGGTGGAGCTAGCTGGAGGAAGTGACATAGAGAAGTAAAAGCCAAACTGTAGGATAGATAGGTCGACAGACGTAGCTCAGAATATGAGCCATTGCCTTGTGTGTACAGGCATACTCTATCTGATTCTACTGTTTTTCACAGTGCTTTTGGTAGTGGTGTGTGTGTATGGAGTGGTTTAACCAGGGAGACTGGTTGCCGGGTGACCTTAGTTCCTGATGACAGCAATAAGCCAACAAGCATTCAGCTTTGGCTCATCTCACACATTCAGATTTTGTGACAGAATACATATATTTTGAAAAGCAATAGGGTATGTTTAAAATTAGCAATCATACAGTCTTTCTTCCCTTAGAACCTACATAGAAGAGAACATGAGGAAACCATGTAGGCTATATAGTCATCTTCCTATCACTGGACTCTCTCTGTCTTAATGTCTAACCTGTGTACATACCACATCATATGATATATGAGTAGTTCCACAAGATATATGAATACAGTTTCTTTATCTTTCCTGCCTGAATGATAATGAGAGACAGAACTTCTAACAGAGCTCAGGACTGTCCAGACTGTCTGGTCTAAGACAGTCTATGACACAATGGACCCCTTCTGTAAGGGCTATTGTTCCTGCTGCCTACCCCCAAAGAGAGGCTCTGTAGCCAGATCACTGAAAGATAAGAGAGGGACCCTAAAGTAGGATGGATTCTCAGTCATGGACCAGCAATGCCCGGACAAATATGCAAAACTGATGCAGGACCTTGAAAGGGAAAGAATTATTTGCCTCTATCATAATAATCTAAACCTGCATGAACCTATGTTCAGACACTCTCTATGGCAATAAATCAAGTTTATGATAAAGATGAACAATGAACTCAATGAACTCATTTCTAGTATTCAAGTTTCAAGTACACTTTAGCAGATAATTAGGGCTTACAGAACTGTAATTAAGAATGGGACAGAACCATTACATGCAACAGCTGAGTCACCTAGAAACCCAAGATCAAGATACTCACCCACACAGTCACAGATGGGGAAATCTGCTTGACCATCCTTTAAAGGTGTGTCCAGAAGGCTTTTGGTTGGGGTATCTAAGTACCGTAGTGGAGATTCCAGAAAACCTTTTAGTGAAGGGGATGATGGAACACAATCTTTAGTGGGTGTATCTAGATTCTCCTCTGCAGTGGAGAAATGGCCAGTTGTGGAAAGCACCGTTACACCACCTGATATTTCAATCTTCATGCGTTTGTTTGGAGGAGAGCAGGTTGCGGTGAAGGGGTTTACAAGGATTTTGTGATGTTGCTGCTGCAGATAAGCCTCTGTTGCCAGAGTCAGTAGCTGATCTGAGGGCTTAACATCTACTTCATACTCTTCACTTTCTTGTTTGATGGCAGAAAGCTGTTTGGTGGACATGGATGTCTCCTCACTCTCTTCCTCCTGTTTCAAACTAGGTTCATGGTCATTTGTTGGGACAGGAATTTTGTTGAGTTTCTCTGTGGATGGTGACTGGGGTGTGCCTTGTCCTGAGTTAGAATTTGGGTGTGACTCAGTTACTTCATAAGGAGCAGCACCCTGCTCTGGACCAGGTGTGTCCCCAAATTCTTCCTCGAACTGACGAATCAGCTCCTCAAATTTTGGATCCAAGGAATTGAGGCCACATAGAGGTGGATTGGGTTGAGATGCGCTTGTCTGACTTGTGGAAGTGCTGGGCAGGATACCCTCAGCTACAGTGGTTGGGTCTGAGCTAGACAGTCCATCTTGGGCAGGGAGCACAGAGACATTAATAGGGCTGGAAGCTAGGGGTATGTTTCCAGAGATGGGGGTACTACTGCTGTTCAAATTTGATTCCTGAGATTGGGCTGGAGCTGCTTGGCTCACTTCCACCTGAGAGGAGTTATATGGGGGTATACAGGGAGGAAGTGCAGCCTCCATGACAGGTAGAGGTGGTGTAATTTGGGATAAGGATGGTATACTCGCTGACATGCTTGACTTTTGCATCGTGATTTGCTTCTGTGGGAGAAAAAGAGGCTGAGAAGCCTTTTGCTTAGGCTTTTTAATGACAATTGGTTTAGGTTTAGGAAGAGGTGGGCCCAATGAACCAAGCAGTCCACCAACAGACTGCTTGAGGAGAGGCGAACTCTGTGTATTCTTTTTCTTCTTGGGTTCCTTAGGTTCCTGTTTGATGGTTAGAGCACTCTCTGGTGTAGTCTGTGGCCACCATTTGCGGAGAGTCTGGCATGTCATTGGTGATCTTAGATCGAAATTTTGAGGACCAGAAAAGAGGTTACGTTTATGATGAAGGTGCTGTTGCAGTGCTGCCTGAGTTGTGTATCTAATAGACTGAGAAATCTGCTGGCCTTGAAACTGCTGCTGATTATTCATCATCCTATACTGGCCCATTGCTACACCCATCTCACCTGGGTAGTCCCCATTGTTGAGCTCTTGTTTGATACGAGGCAGCACTGAGTGGTTCTCTTTCAGATTTTGAGGTGGGGCAGGAAACTTGAAGTTAGTATTAGTGTACTTTCCACTGCTGTCTCCTAGAAGCTGTTTCAGTTCAGACATTGGGTCTGCTTCACTGCTGCCATGAGATGGGTGTGGAGAACAAGCCTGAGTTTCAGAATTCAATATCCATGGATTCCTAGGAGAGCTTTTCTCACAGCTTGCACTAGTGCTTTGTTGCCATTGGTGGGGTGATGGACAAGGGGTAGATGGGTGTGAGGTTGGAAAGGGGGAGTTGGAGGACCTGTATTGTGTGGAGTGATGAGCAGGACCCTTTGGCTCAGGCCTGTGTTGCTCCCATGAAGAATTCTGTTGTGGGAAATGCCCAGAGGAGAAGGATTGGGGTATAGTGGAGGCAGAGGATGTTGAATGGGGCCCAGGTGATGAAGCAATCAATCTGAGCCCATCTTGATGCTGTGGTGAACTATGGTGGTTGGAATTTCCAAATGGTGGCTCACCCATAGGCCCACCATTGCCAGATAGCTGGGTCAGTGCCTCAATGGCAATAGCTGTCTGTAGACTGACATTCCTTTCCTTAGCAATGGATAGCACACTGGGAGAACAGGGAATAGGTGGTAGGGGGGCATAAGGTCTTGGGACTGGGGGATGATTTACTGGGTTCTGTGACTGTGATTCTGATCCACAAGAGGTGTTTGCACCATTGGGTTGAAGTTGTGGCTGAGACTGATAGTGTTGTTGCTCTGTCTGTGAAGCACCTGATAACTTGCAAAGACCCTTTTCCTGGCCATTGCCTGCCATTTTGATCTTCATTTCCAGCCATGCAAGGTAATCAGGACAGTCAGGTCCATCACAGTCACAGTTTGGTGGCTTGTGACCATTACGGGCTTGATTTAAAGCCATCTGGAGGGTGCTCAGATCCTCTGAAGTGAAGCGTTGATCATCACCACTCCATGTTTTTTGCTTATCGCCATCTCTTCGATTAGCCATTTCCTGGTTGAATTTCTCATACAGCTGTGAATTAGGGTTATGAGAAGGTTGAGAAACACTACAGGGGGGCTTTGAATCTGCACTAGTTGAGAAGGCCACCAGAGTTCTAGCATTCTCCATGTCTACACTATTCCCCAAGCTACTTGTGCTCTGGTCACTCCAGTCTGCCTCCTGTTGCTGGGGGGTAGAGGCTCCTTTCGGATTCCCAGGCCCCCATCCTTGCATTTGGGGTAGACATGTTAATGTCTCCAGCTGCTGGAGTCTAAACTTTGCCAAATTTCCACCTTCAAGACCATTTGTTTCTTCTCCATGCAGACTCAGCCCATTGGACAGCTCCTGGTTCAACACACCTTTCTCCAGGCATCCATGGTCAATTTCCATCTGCCCACTTCTGTTGGGGCCATCCACTGAACCCACCACTGAAACAGTCTGCAAGGAATATAGAGATCAAAACATTAGAGAACTCAAACATGCTTATTGTTAGTATATAAACAGTTTTGAAATTCAGTGCTAATGTGATATTCAATATACTGAACCTTTGCCCTAGAACTATGAATTGTGAATGTCTACACCATTCCTGATCTCACCCTGGGGCTCTCTCCAACAGCAATAATATGCAATAGATCTTGTGTATCTCCTTACACACATATCCTGATGTTTACAGTAATAACTGTTATTGTTCACTGTGATAGTTTAACAATACCATACAGAAAGAAAACAAATATTCACTTCATGATTCTGTGTTTCTTTTTCTGTATCAGTAGTGTTCATAGTGGTGGGTCAGGGTAAGACATTATTTCTACTGTAGTGCTAGTTGGATGTTATAATTGACTTGAAATAATACTGCAAAATGCCCCAAACAGCAAATAGTATCCCCTTTAGCATTTACATATCCTTTTAGATTTTGTAGCAATGTCCACAGTCCAAAACACATCCAACTGAGTTGTATAGATGTGGTAGGGGACTGTGAGAAATGTTTTGTTGATTATGTGGATGTGTATTGTTTGTTTTACTTCACAAATGAGGATCTTGTAGCTATGCTCTGACAGTTTCAAAATGTTTGGTGAGCAGTTTCTTTGCTTACACATCTTGGACCACATTTAATACCATCAACAACATCCACAATCAGTTTAAATTAAATGTAGAAGATTATTTTAAAGATGATCTTATTCATCGTCCAAATTATCTATGGTAATTCCACACTTATACCTGTTTAATGTGATTTTTATTACAGAAATGTGTTGCCTGTCTCTACATACTAAAAGGAATTCTGTCATTCAATATTCTGCCACAGTACAAGATGAATCAATTAGACAAGGATTATAAGAATGCAGACTCTGCTCACTATATTGATATAAAGGACACATTTAATGTACATTTCTGTTCGCCATCTATGAATGGTGTCTACTCAGGTTCCCACAGGAGCATGTGACCACTGCGATGCCACTGTCTGTGTAAACAAATTTGTGTGGATATGAATTGGAGACATGAATTGGCATGATTTCAGGCCCGACACCCTCCTGGTCACGGGTCCATGGTACTTTTGAAACAGCCAAACACACACTTCTCTTATGATAGTTATTTCTCTTTTTAGCAAAGCAATGAAATTAATTGCACCATCAGCAGATAAGAATAATGAATAAGAATAGCTGCTGTCAATGTACCACTCCTTTCCATTTACATCCATAAGAACAGATCTGCACATATACACATATACACAGATATACAGCCCCTGAAGAAGGATTGGGCATTGGTGCAGTTCTTCCACTCTGACACTGTTAGAGTGCTGCCAAAATATTAACATGCCCAACCAGAATGGGCTGCCTGACTAGTTTAATCTGACACGTGTTTGTGTAACATAGAGAGCCCTTTAAATATAATGTGCCAGAGACAAGCTCTGGCATACAGCCATATCATGGTGTCTATGTACACACCTATGTACGTGCATGTGTAAACGCATACCAGATGCCCAGAGAAGATGACAGCACAAAGCAGAAAAGAGACCGGCCTGGAAGGGGGAGTACGGGAAGGGGGGGCTGAGTACAGACAGCTGTACACATAGCCACACGGATAAATACATACAAGCATACGCAAATCATAACCCCCTGGATAGGCCATCATAACAACAACAAATAAAGTACTTACATTGCATGTGTATGTTCCCTGATATAGCAGACAGAGACAATGGACGGTGGAGTGGACAGCTGGTAGTGAAGCTTTTTTCCTTTCTCGTTCTCTCGTTTCCCTCTCTGTCTCTGTGCGGCATACACACGCAAGTGCAGACACGCACACACCCGTACACACACCTCCCCCACACACGCTTGTTCTTTCAGTCTCTCTCCCTCCAGCCACCAGTGCTGCTGCAATCGTTCTCTCTGCTTTTCCTTCTCACATTATGTCTCTCTGCTCCTCTTGTCCCTTTCTCTATATTCTCTTTTTCTCGTTCACGGTCTGCTTCTTCTTAAACCCCTCCTCTCTCTTTATCTCTCTCTTTCTGTTACTCTATCGCTGTGCTCTCCCTTCCTCTCTTCTCCCTCCCTCTCTCTCTCTCCCTCCTATTCCCCCTCCCTCGTCTTTTCAGCTTGCGCAGTGCAAGAGAGGCCATTATCCGACTCACACTGGGCACGTACTATAGAGGAGAGCGCAGTGAACGTGGTGATGAACGCTAGCAGCAACCGCAGTGGATAGAAAAAGAGTATGAGATGCAGAGATGAACACAGCACCGTTTTTCATCAGTTTTTAGCCTTTTCCTGAAAGAGGACAGGAAACCCAAAGAACAAGCTGTGCTTTTGATATTTGAAGTTTGTTTTGCAGCTGATTTGCCTGAATCGTGAACTGCTCAACAACATGGAGGCTGCAGCTGTTCAATCTTCATGCAGGCTCTCTCCAAACCCAGGCAGCTGTCATCTGCTAAATATAATACAGAATAACGCTTAAGACAATCGAGTGGCTCGAAACTTTCCCTTCGTTTCACAGCACGTTAACGCATATTTTTATATTCTCTTGCCTTGTGTAGAGTGGCTTTTAGTGGTCGTGGCTTATTTCTTGTCTTATTTTCTGACCCTGTCTGTTTTCTGTCTCCAAACTAATTTCACTGGCATAAACCTAATAATTGTATGGGCACCATCCACCCAAAGTAGGAGGAGATGACCAAAGCTTTAGGATGCCATGGTACATATTCGGTTTGGGAAATCGTAGATGAAGACATTTGAGAATGACCCAAAGCATGACGTACAGGATAGATGGGGGGCAAAGCTAGGTAATGACCCAGTTGGAACTACAAGATAACAGAAGACAGGTAGATCATGACGAAGAACATTTAAGAATAAAAAACAATCACTTATTTACAAAGTATATGGTTCATATTTGCCTCCAAGTTGTGGTTCCTCCAGTGTGAAACAAAGGAGTGAGAAGAACCTAAAAATGACAGAGGGATGCGGGACTCCACAGAAGAGAAGAGTCCAGACAGAAGAGGTAAACAGTGTGAGAAACATGGGAAGCATGCCTTATTGCTTCAAAGTACAATGATCTGCCTATCCTGTCTTCAAAATCTTTTTCCCTATGTAGTGCTCAGCCAGTTCCTACCTTCCCAGTCAGAGTAAAATCTGTCTCTCTGTTGTTTCTCCACCCCAATAACTGCCTGCCCATAGCTGCTTATCTGTTTCCTTCTTCATTGGTTCTTTCATCTATTTTTGCTCTCTCCCTCCATAGCCAGCTGAGTGTCAGAGTCTCTATAAACCGATGGCTCCAGGGAAGAACACCTCAGAAGTTAGTGCACGGTACTCACGGATGATGGCAAATTTATTGAACTGGATTAGACCCAAACAACCTCTTGTTATTCTGTAATGTCCTAAACAACCGCTCGCTATTTTTAACATTTTCCTGTTGCACTTGCTTTTTTGCTTCTTCACCATTCCAATTCAGATCCAATTCAGAGACTTCATCTTGCTTTTTCACTCTTCAGTTCCTTCATCCCAGTCAGTACAGTCGACAATGGCGTGCATACAGCAGAGGCAAAGCAACTCAAAACATGCGCGCACACACACACACACACACACACACACATGGGCGAAAGCCAAAGAGCAGAGGTAAAACTGCTCAGTCACTGGCAGTGGGTAAGTGGGTGAGGAGTGAGAGCACAAGGAAAGAGAGAAAGTGAGCATGACATCACTGTTACATCATCAGAATTCCTCCACCACTCCCCCCAAAGCAGGTACAACTGCGGTAAACAGATGTCATACCACACAACATGAAAGTGTCTACCCAGTCTCATACACACACAAGAACATTTATTCACCCACCCAACAATTTGATTACTAGATCCTTTTCCAGTTTAATTTCTCCCTACGTGGCACAGCATTTCTTTTACTGTACATAGTGAATTCGTTCTGTAGCTAGCAGCTAGAAGCAGGATGCTCACAAACAAGAAAAAGCCAATAATATTCACACCAACATACCATCTCTTTCAAACAAGAGATTTCATCATATAATACAGAAACATTAAAACACCAAGACCTGCATTGCTACAAATAGTTAATGTAATTCATTAACTGGTTCTTTGCAAGTACATTCAATATTTACTGTCACAAAAGCCACTAAATGTAATGGATGCATGGAAAAGGAGTGTGGAGAAACAGATTGCAGTGGAGACTGCCACTTCTGAGATGGGTCCTCACCACACTTATACATATAATACATATAAGATAAGAATCTGATGCTTAATAAAGCACACAGTGCTCCAACATAACATCCTATACTATAAAATCAGTGCTGTAACACAACGCTTCAATCAAATGTAAATGACACTGTAACAGAATACAACTCTGCATTTTAGCCTGATAGACCAACGCAATACATTAACCAAATACAGCATAATTCTCCAACTCAAGTTCTCCAAGTAAGTGAGAATTTCTATCCAACTAACTCAGTCCTACCAAACCAAATACACCAAACAGAAGAATATAATCAAATCTCAAACTGATTTTCTACCAAAAGCTATAAACAACCTAGAAGCCCAGTACTCCATTTTAAAATACCAGCCAAAATTCACTGATACCAACCCAGGTTCTAATAATGTAACACAATACTCCCACCCAATATTCTAACAGTATGCATCCATAATACACCTACATATAGAAATAGTCTGTTATATATGTAATAACCTGTTATTTTGGTAATAGCACACAATATCAGGCCCTGTGGGTGAAAAATAACTAAAACACAAATCATTTTAACAAGATAAGCATTACAAATGGGACACAATAACAAGTAGTAAGTCTACCAATGAGAAAAGAGCCTGAGCCCCAATGGTTCTATGTGTTGTCCTTGGCCAAGGTTATCTTACATTATGATTAGTCATGCTCTGAAAAGAACAGGATCTTCCTGTTCTATCACAGTGTTAGAACCCACACCTTCTCAGTTAAACGCTTGATTTCTGTAAATGTCTGATGTAAATGTCTAATTTCTGTTTCACTTTAAGTTCCTTTGGACAGAAAAAGCATTTATGTATGACAAATACAAGAGGAGTTAAACCTACTATAATATCAGTGGAGACAATCCAGTACCGGTGGAAAATTGTAAAAAGGCCAGGTACTGTAAAGTTCACTGTTTTGGATTTTTAGAAATTGGAGTTCACTGAAGTCTACGTGAACAACTGGAAATGCAAAAGAATACAAAACAATAACATTGCCATAAAGGCTATGGAACAAAATGTTTTCTGTGTCAACAGAACACAGAAAGTCCTGTCACTTCCTCTAAAAAAATTATCTTTAAAAAAAATCCCTAGCTCTGACATTTGCATTTCCTCTAAACAAGCAGGAGTGGCAGTCAATATATGGGTGCTGGCATAATTATAATAAATGGTAAGTATGCATGGGTGAAATTAAACCAAGTAACAGCACACTGACAAACAGTCTGAAAGTGTAAAGCTTTGGGAGAATGGGATTGCCTAAACCTGTCTATGTCTAAAATGTCTAAACCTACACAACTCACTTATGAATTTCTATCTGAACTACAAAGCACTGCAAACGACTCAGAAAACAAGGTTTCAAAGAATAGAAGAGAGAATATCCCTTTAAATCATAAGACACCAGTAAGCTAGCCACAAACCTCAGGTCACAAGATGCCGTTATGTTACATCATCAAGGATGTGAAACTAAGACTTCCACTTAGATGTACTGTATGCATACACAAGCAAATACGTCTGGCCAAGTCGTATACATTTATGAACACTATGGAATTATCTAGATTTTTGAAAGTGTTTCATGAAAGTTTTAATGCAAAGGAAAAAGACACTGATGAAGGGGAAATATATGAAGTTCCCATTGAGTTCCTGGATAGCTGGATATAGGTGGGGCAAGTTTTTTGATGACTTAATACTCTAAATGAAAATTACAGGTAGAGCACATGTCAAACACAAGGCGCTTATAGTTTTATCTTGCTAGTAGCTTTAAAACATACAAACCCCATTTCCATAAAAGTTGGACACATTCTAAAAATGCAATAAAACTAAAATCTAAAATTTATTTTATTTATTTATTTAACAGACAAAATGTCAAACAAGATTTTCATCATTTTCAATGAACTTAATTCTATTTGTTAAATATGAAGAATGGGCGGCACGGTGGTGCAGTGGATAGCACTGTCGCCTCACAGCAAGAAGGACCCGGGTTCGATCCCCGGGTGGGGC
>JANCOA010000032.1:1372295-1386510 GCA_024363135.1 Leptodoras oyakawai
TTCCATCAGGAGCGTACAGGATTGTCCAGAATTCCATCAGGAGCGTACAGGATTGTCCAGAATTCCATCAGGAGCGTACAGGATTGTCCAGAATTCCATCAGGAGCGTACAGGATTGTCCAGAATTCCATCAGGAGCGTACAGGATTGTCCAGAATTCCATCAGGAGCGTACAGGATTGTCCAGAATTCCATCAGGAGCGTACAGGATTGTCCAGAATTCCATCAGGAGCGTACAGGATTGTCCAGAATTCCATCAGGAGCGTACAGGATTGTCCAGAATTCCATCAGGAGCGTGCAGGTTTGTCCAGAATTCCATCAGGAGCGTGCAGGATTGTCCAGAATTCCATCAGGAGCGTGCAGGATGGTCCAGCATTCCTTAATTTGAACTCCTTCCATCACCTCCACAATAAAGCTGAATTTCTTTCTTCAACTGTTTGCATCAATATTAAACCTTCCACCTGATTTGAGTTCTTCTACTAAGTTATGAAATAACACCTTAAGGCATGTGTGTATGATGAGTTAGACATGCACGGCATGATGGTATTAACTGGATTAACTGGTATCTATGAGCTAAATTAGCCTTTATAGCTCCAGTGCAAACCTTAGATGTAGGCTAAAGCGGTGTAGATCTTTTCCCACCAGGTGTCAATCTATATCTCAATGAGTCTATACAATAATATATAACAGTATACTACATATTACAGTATATTAGAGTGCATGATATTAGAGTATATAGATATATACTATATTTTCTGGACTTTTTCCTTTCAATAAGTAGGTTACAGCACAACAATGAATGAATGCCATCATTTCTGTATCTACCTGCATTGTATTTTGCTAGTGTTTGGATAGTCCAGAAAATATGGTACGGTATCTATATTACAACACACCAAACATACCAGGGATGTAAAGAAACCAGAAATGGCTCGAACAAACACGCTAATGCAGCTAACCGTGAATGAAAGCTGGTAGCTACTAATTAGAATGACTGCAGTGACATTAAGTCCATTGTTAGCTGCATTATCATTTTTGTCTTTTAAATAAAATAACGTCAGAGATCCAGATCAGCCCCCAGCTCTTCTTGGAGATTTCCAAGATTCATTTATTCATTCAGGGAAGAGATGAGGGCTGATTTGGGATTAAAGAGCTCCTAGCTGCCGCAGGCTTTCCCCACTCTGTGGTTCAAAATCAGCATTTCTAATTAAACCAAGCATGATTAGAACAAGAACATGCAGACGTAGGGTGGATATGCTCTGAAAATCGAGAATTGTTGAATTTTTGATTTGTGATTAAAAAAAGTTTAATTTAGAAATCACACGCATCCAGAAACGAATATTACGAACAATGTACATTCAATATTTTCTACACTCGTCGTAAGGTGCCGCGCCATTTAAAAACACCTTCGTTCTCGTATACGTTCTATTCTTTGGCTCTGCAGAGAGCTGTGTGGGAAAATCCTGGAGTCTACAGCATCTACAAGTCAATCTACACTATATTATATTTAGCTCAGAATCTGAGCATGGAAAGTGTTTATCCTGCTATGATAACCCCGAGATATCGCTCTCTCACTGCGGTCTGTTTGAGCTTTGAGTGCACTAACAAGACCTGCTTAGTCCAGTCCAGTTATATAATGTGCGTCATGATTTATTCCTATATTTATTTATTTTGGCATCATCTTTCCATCACTGCTATTATTTGTTGAATATCTTTTTCAGTAAGTGTTTAAGCCTGGTCAGGGTCGCAGAGTCTATTTCTGGGGAAGTTGGGCGTGAACTGGGAACACATGCCAACCCATCACACACACTCAGACACTCAGTGCCAGTTTAGAGAAGCCAATCCCCTGACCAGCATGTTTGAGGAATCTTGAGAACCCAGAGGATAGTGCTAAATAGTGCTCTGTTTAAAAAATGTGCAGTAAACCTGATGCTAAATAGTGCTCCATTTAATAAACAAGGACTAAAACTGCTGCTAAATAATGATCCATTTACTAAATAAGTACTAAAACTATTGCTAAATAGTGCTCTATTTAATAAACAAGGACTAAACCTGCGGCTAAATAATGATCCATTTACTAAATAAGTACTAAAACTATTGCTAAATAGTGCTCTATTTAATTAACAAGGACTAAAACTGCTGCTAAATAATGATCCATTTAATAAATAAGTACTAAAATTATTGCTAAATAGTGCTCTATTTAATAAGCAAGGACTAAAACTGCTGCTAAATAATGATCCATTTAATAAAAAAAGGACTAAAACTATTGCTAAATAGTATTCTGTTTAATAAACGAGGACGAAGACTACTGTTAATAATGATCCATTTACTAAATAAGTACTAAAACTATTGCTAAATAGTGTTCCATTTAATAAATAAGAACTAAAGCTATTGCTAAATAGTGCTTTTTTTTAATAAACGAGTACGAAAACTACTGTTACTAATGATCCATTTAATAAATAAAGACTAAAACTGCTGCTAAATAATAATCCATTTACAAAATAAGGACTAAAACTACTGCTAAATAGTGCTCCATTGAATAAATAAGAACTAAAACTATTGCTAAATAGTGTTCCATTTAACAAACGAGGACTAAAACAACTGCTAAATAATGATCCATTTAATAATTAAGAACCACTACTGCTAAATGGTGATCCATTTAACAAATAAGAAACAATCCTTAAAGCAAAGAACTAAATGCTTAAATACTTTTGCAAACCACCATGTTAATAAGTTTATTACTAAAACAAGTGATAAACTTTTAAAGGCGAACAGTGTTTACACTAAACACTGGATTTGACACCGACTTTAACTCTTTTGTTAACTGCTTACTGCTTATAGAGCTAAGGTTCAACTTTGCTTAAAATATTTCATTTCATTATATTCTGAAGGCATCTTTGCTTTAGAGAATCCTTCCAATAAAGATCTTGTTAATGTGATACAAATTGATAAGCATCACAACTGGGAGGAAAATTATCTTAATGAACATAAAGGTTCTTGCTTGTGCACTCTTACTTCTTTTTTCTGCACGAGTTTTCCTGATTCCGTTCTTCTCTCTGGTCATCATAGCAGCATAAACGCAGATTAAACTGCATTATTTTTCAACCTGATCTCCATCGACTGCCTTTGTAGTGAACGTTCAGTTACAGTGGACAAGAACAGACACGTTCCCCTGCTCAGAGAAAAGACCAGCAATCACACTGACTCCGAAGTCAGTTATTATAATGGAAATCTGCTGAATTCAGTTAATAAATGTTTAAATTATATACCGAATAGAACATCTGGGGTCGTGTAATGATAGTTAAATCATTTCGCAAACAAAATCACATTAATTTAATGAAAATCGTGCGATTTACAATGTCTTTACAATCTCGACCAATGGTGCTACTGCATTGACCACGGTGACCTGAAGGGGGCGGAGCTTTGTATAGCGGGTCCTGTTTGTGTCTATTACAAAGCACTATTACTAAATAGTGCTCTATTTAATAAACAAGGACTAAAACTGCTGCTAAATAATGATCCATTTACTAAATAAGTACTAAAACTATTGCTTAATAGTGCTCTATTTAATAAACAAGGAATAAACATGCTGCTAAATAATGATCCATTTACTAAATAAGTACTAAAACTATTGATAAATAGTGCTCTATTTAATAAACAAGGACTAAAACTGCTGCTAAATAATGATCCATTTACTAAATAAGTACTAAAACTATTGCTTAATAGTGCTCTATTTAATAAACAAGGAATAAACATGCTGCTAAATAATGATCCATTTACTAAATAAGTACTAAAACTATTGATAAATAGTGCTCTATTTAATAAGCAAGGACTAAAACTGCTGCTAAATAATGATCCATTCACTAAATAAGTACTAAATCTATTGCTAAATAGTGCTCTATTTAATAAAAAAGGACTAAAACTATTGCTAAATAGTGCTCAATTTAATAAACAAGGACGACAACTATTGTTAATAATGATCCATTTAATAAATAAAGACTAAAACTGCTGCTAAATAATAATCCATTTAACAAATAAGGACTAAAATTACTGCCAAATAACGATCCATTTAATAATATTGCTAAATGGATCTAAAATAAATAACTGTGTCTATTACAAAGAACTAACAGTGGAGACTCCTTCCATAAATGTTAAACAAAATATTTTAGATATTAACAACTGCATGCTTTTACTTTGTTTAATAACAGCGTGCATCAGTTCACGTACAAGTTCCAGTTACCAAGTTGTTACCATATCAACTATAATGTACTAAGACAGGAGTGTAAAATGTAAACCTGTATAATGTAAACCTGTGATTTGCAACTGCGATACAGTCTGCGCTGCTTTTATAGAAAATTAATTAACTCCTTCTGACCAATCAGAATCCAGAATTGGAATAGCGATGTGGTATAAAGACGTTTGATCTGGGATCACTGGTCACGGTTCGGATTAATCCCTTCGGCCCTGCTTTGAGTAAATCGTTTTCTGGTGTCTTTTCAAAGTACAAGAACACACTTCCTGTCCAGGATAACTGCACACACACTTTCCATACAGTGGAGAGAGATGGAGGTTGAAAGGCAGTGGAGAGTACTCCTTTAATAAACCCTGTGGAAGTGAACTCTACCTCGGGGATGAGCTGAAAGAGCGCGTTGGAATAAAGCGTGCCGATGGCCAGAGCTATGAAGTAGAGCAGCAGCCGTTTGTAAAAGGTTTTCTTCATGAAGGGCACCACGCTGGCACCGAGCAGCGAACACAGCGAGATCACCGTTACACACACGAACCCGTAACCCCACACTGAACCCATGCAGGCCGGAGAGATAGAGAGAGAGAGAGAGATAGATAGAGAGGGAGAGAGAAAAAAAAGATCAGGATTCATTAGTGTGGTTACAGATTTTCAGTGCGTTTTTTGGAGACCTTAATGGAGAGGAGAAAAATTTTGGTTAGATTAAAATGAAAAATCCTGTACACCAGAGTGCAGAGTGTGGAACCAGTGCACGTATCAGATCTCATAATCCGATTACACATTTAGTGCAATTTGTCAATCGGAGAAATTCAGATGTATTTTCCAGACAGAGATGTTTTTTTATTTTTTATTTTGCTGAATGTGGCCCAATAAGCCTAATTGCATTATGACTTCTTCTTTTTTTTGCACAGGTGTCCTGTGGTAGTCTGATCTGGAAAATACGGTACTGTTCTCGATTTCACCAAGTCATTAGAAATGTCACGCTGTGACTGAAAACCTTGGAGAGAGAATTAATATATCGTAACAAAACAAAAGACAAAGAGACCAGAGTTTCTATGCATCAGTAAACACATAACCTTCTTTCTCTTGTTTCTCCTCACTCCTTCCCTCAGGCAACACTCAGCCCTCATTTAGCTACACACACACACACACACACACACTCACACACTCCAAATGCTTGATCACACGCACACACAAACAACTTCCTTCCCATCCTCTCTTCCTCTTTACACACTCGCTCATCCCTTCACCCCTCAGAGCACATGTGCATACACTTCAGGCTACGCTGAATACCCCTCCAATCCCCATGTCCCAGAGACACACACACAGTCTCTGTGAATCTTTAGACTATACTTCCTCCATCAGTCTCACAGGAACAGGCAGCACTTCATTACCCCTGTTAATGAGAGGATTCGAACCTAATCAGCCGTGAATTAATGAAGTCTGTTTTCCTGAATGTGAGCTCTTTATATTGTTACTCACCAGGTGAGGCAGTGTATGAGCCACTCAACCTCAAAATACAGCTTCAAGCCTAAGGCATGCGCCAATATTAACATCTCCCAACATCGAAGGATGCTCTGTTTGACAAATAAGAGCTAGAATTGCTGCTAAATAGGGTTCTGTTTAAAACATGTACAGCAAATGTGGTACTAAATAGTGCTCCATTTAATAAACAAGTACTAAAACTACTGCTAAATAGTGCTCCATTTAATAAATAAGCACAAGAACTGCTACTAAATGAAATAATGCTCCATTTAATAAATACGAACTGAAACTGCAGCTAAATAGTGCTCCATTTAATAAATACAAACTAAAACTGCAGCTAAATAGTGCTCCATTAATAAATATGGACTGAAACTGCTGCTAAATAGTGCTCCATTTAATAAATATGGAGTAAATCCTGCTGCTAAATAATGATCCATTTAATAAATAAGGACTAAAACTACTGCTAAATAGTGCTCCATTTAATAAACAAGTATTAATCCTGCTGCTAAATAGTGCTCCATTTAATAAATAAGGACAACTGCTGCTAAATATTGCTCAATTTAATAAATATGGACTGAAACTGCTGCTAAAGTGCTCCATTTAATAAATAAGGACTAATCCTGCTGCTAAATAATGATCCATTTAATAAATAAGGACTAATCCTGCTGCTAAATAATGATCCATTTAATAAATAAGGACTAAAACTACTGTTTACTACTACTAAATAGTGCTCCATTTACTAAATAAGCACTAATCCTACTGCTAAATAGTGCTCTATTTACTAAATACAGACTAATCCTGCTGCTAAATAGTGCTCCATTTAATAAATACAGACAAAAACTGCGGTTTCATTTCACTGAATGAACTGAAATTTGAAAAAGAACATCAGGGATATGATCTCATTCCGCTCATTTCAGATTCCAGTAATTTCTCATTTTAGACATTTCAGATTTCAGTCATGTCTGATCCGTGTGATAAACAGATTTCCAGTGTCAGTGATATGAGGAAATAAAGAACGAAAGAAACACTGTAGTAGTTTTTCTGGTGTGATACAACACCAGCAAGGGTTGGAGCCCAGTATTACCTTTAATCACACTGTTAGCATCTGTGTGTGTGTGTGTGTGTGTGTGTGTGTGTGTGTGAGGGAGAGACAGAGGGAGAGAACGAGTGTGTATACTGGACCTCCGGCAGCAGCTGGAAGACGGCAGTGGAGAAGAGCGTCCCGATGGACAGAGCGATGAAAAAGACGAGGACTCTGCGCATGAAACGTGTCCTCATCAGCGGCACCACAAACACACCAGTCAGAGCGAACAAACTCACTATAGTCACACTGAGCACAGAGAAACCCCACACTGCGCGCAAACACACACACAAACACAACACACACACACTTTAGGCATGGGGCACAGGGGAAAAATCAGCAACACAAACACACACAGCGTCTGGTTGGACTGTCTGCATGACATTTAGCTTCAGTAAATATATGAGAAAACCCAGGATAGAGAAAAAGCATGGACAGAGTCTCCAAGTGGGCAGACACTCTATAAAGGGCTGGAGCACCAGACAGGCAACAAGGTGAAGCAAAAGAAAAAAGATGGGCAGAACCTCAACACCTTATATGGACTGGGGTCCCCAGATGGGAACAAGCCCCAGTCTGGAGTTTTCACACTTTGCCCTACATCCTCATGCCTTCTCTCTGTCCTTCTCTCCTTCCCCCGTTTGTCCTTGCGTGGACAGGGAACATAGAGATGCTGCCTCAAGGCAGGCAGGAGCTCTGCACTGAAAATAAGCAGGAGTTTATAGGCTGCTCTGCTCTGTAAGGTGACACTGAATGGAAGCATGGAAATTCGATGATGTAAAAAACGCTGTGCCAGATTGTAGATTTTGGGTAGAGTTTCCCTTCTCGACAGCTTTGGTGTCCATGGTTTTGCACCATCATCAGCAGATTTAAAGCTCAAACCTCAAATAGAGTGACTGAGGGAAACCTACACGTATACAGAACAGGGAACGATATCTGTTTAAAAAACAAACAAAAAAGCACTGGGTTCATGTGAGAGCCTTCTCTCTGATTGGTAGAAATCCTGGGACAGGAAGGAACCACCCCACAACAGGGAAGCGGACTGTTTGGGCAAAACTGGGTAAAAATCCAGAAAAAACAAAACGTTCTGCTTAAAATCTCAGCCCACATAATTATTACCTTCCCTCCGTCCAGCCAGCGTCCACCACAACACATGCACGCCACACTGGTCTCCTTCCAGTCCTGTCTTTTTATATCTTTGGCACAAAATTTAACTTCTGGCAAAGTTCCTAAACAATTCTTCAACAAAAAAAACCTCCAAAGAGCAAAGACGCGACATGGAGCGTGTGGGAGACTGAACCAAACTTCATAAGCAGGAGAAATGTGATAAAGTTTACCATTCTTAACATTTCATTTGTTATTAAAGAATTAAATATGAGCCTCATTGCAGCTTCACAGTGTCCCTCTTGTTTTCCAGCTGGCAGCCAATCAGAGTTAATTAAATGCCCACATCAGCCAATTAAAATAAAGAGGAGGTGGGGCTTATGTCACCTTTAAGTTTTAACTTTTGTTACACTTTCTAACATTTATTTACTTCAGAAAAAATATTTGAATTAAAAAAAAAAAAAAAAAAAAAAAAAAAAAAAACATTTGTTGGGTTATTAAAAAGTTTCTTGGATATAAAAAAATAAATAGATAAATAAATAAATAAATGTCTTCTTGGTGAAAAAGGAAAAATGCATATGATGCTTTGAAAAACAAAATGAAGATATTAAGTTATTTTTTTTTAATAATAAGTGCTGTAATAATAAAATAATAAAATAAATTAATTACAAATAAATAATACAAATAAATAACTAACAAAAATAAATTGCATGCATATGTACGACATGCATAAATGTTTAAGCAGGGGAAGAGGGAGGGGCTTGTGGAATGAGGGGTTGTTCCTAATTTGCATATTCCTAAAAATCTGGATTTCCCAGCAACTCTCTAAAAAAAAGTATAAATGAGTATCAACGTTCATGTGTATACGTTTCATTTATCACTATAACTTCACGCGATGGACTGTTACCATAGTGATGTTTCCACAGAGACAGGACACGGGACAATGAAACGTTACCATAGCACCATAGCAATGAAATGTTCCCATAAGTCCAAAAGAATGCAATGTTACCACAGAGACAGGACAGTGAAATGTTACCATGGAAACAGGACAACGAAACATTACCATAGCAAAGCATCAATGAGATGTTACCATTCAGACAGGACGATAAAAAGCCTACCACAGCAACACAACAGGGAAACGTTGCCGTAGAGACAGCAACGAAATACATAGCACTGTAACAGCATGTCGGCGAAATGGTTCGTTGCTCCGTTTCCATGGTAACATCATGACAGCGAGACGACAATGAAAAGTACCATAGAGACAAGGTAATGAAACGTTAACGTGGAAACAGGACAGTGCAACATCACCATAGCAACGCATCAATGAAGCGTTGCTGTAGAGACAGGACAGCGAAATGTCACCATAGCAGCATGACGGTGAAATGGTTCATTGCTGTTTCCATGGTAACATCAGGACAGCGACAAGACAATGAAATGTACCATAGAGACAAGACAATGAAACGTTAACGTGGAAACAGGACAGTGCAACATCACCACAGTGATGAAACGTTGCCGTAGAGACAAGGTGACCATAGCAATACCACAGTGACATGCTGCCATCAAGACAGGGCAATGGCATGTTACTATAGCAACATGTCAGTGATAATGCTACCATAAAATCCTGCTAAGGAAAAAAATTAATGGAGAGGCAGGACAATAAAAAAATCTATATATAATTTTTTTTACAACATTACTACATTATTATTAATATTATTTTATATTATTAGAATTATTAATCATTTCTAATAGGCACGTTCTTTGTTCTGTTACCTTCAGCGCTGGATGGTTTAGCGCTCGGTTCCAGTTCCTGGTTCTGTTCCTCCCGACACACTCGAGAGTCCAGCTGCTGCAGCATGGTGGGGCAGATCTCCTGTAGCCCCGCCCCGTCCAGCAGCGACTTCTCACTCAGACCATGGGCCGCCAGAGTGCCTGTGGCTAAACACTGAACATGTGCACACACACACACACACACACACACACACACACACACACATGCACATACACACACACACATTACACAAAATTATGAAAAATGCTTATCAAATGTGTCCCACTGGAGGCCACTGCAACACTGAGTTTACAGGAAAATGAATCAACAGGGTGTGATGAAGTAGAGATACCTGTACTACCCCAAATTTAGTTTACTTTCCTCCCAAACCTTCTGCACCTCTTACATTTTCCACCACTAACCATTTTCATTTACTGAAGAACACCAGCATTGTTTTTTACCCATTTCTCATTACTATTAAGCTTGTGGATCGCCACTGCAGTAAACACCAGGACGTTCATGTGGAAAACCCTTCATTAACATGGTGAACAGACGACATCATTACAATGCAGATGTAATGTCATTCCATTAGGAAGAAATGTAGCATAAACACCAAATCCCTGAAAAGGCAATCTTCCTGTTCTCTGTTCATCTCCGTAACGGTAAACTGTAGCACAGTGCGATACGTTCAATGCATGCAGCGGAAGCCTGTTAGAAAGACTAATGCTCCTTCTGGAAAGCATCAAACTAAATTCTTTTTAATCATCCTTCACATTACACTACTGCTATACAGGAAATTCTGTATTACAGCTTTCTTCTTATATACATAGCACATCGGTACAGACGTAGAGAACAATGCGTTGTCCAGGTTTGGCCTGAACTGCAAAAGAAAATACTTCACTAAGAGCCAAGTGCATGATTATATACTGGGAAAGACAAATCGAGCACAAGGAGGAGTCAAAAGGCCCTGGTGCTCACATGAACCCACATGATACTTGGTGCGTTTGTAGCTGCACGTGTCTGATACGGAATATAAGGTTTGTGTCTCCGGGTGCGTGTTGCCCTTCCTGCTAGCGCCCCCTGAAGAGGGCTAGGCTTAAAGTTACTTCTTGGGGAATAGCTTGAAAACCACTTTGCCATAAATGATGAACTTTAGATGGCTAGTTGGCCTCTGGGAAGCACATTACACTAGCTCCTTACAATTCACCCAAGTTCAGAGCAAATTCTACCACTTTGCTAGCCAATATCTTGTGATATAAAGGCTAAAACTTCACAAAATTTCACATCTGACATTACTTCTGCTTTCTCTACAAATTTCATGACATTTCATGCATAGGGAGTCCTTCAACTTATTTCATTTCAATGGAACATTTCAATATCCCAAGAACTATTTAAGCCACCACAATCATTAGACACACACCAAATTTTCTGAAAATTCGTCAATAGGGAGCACTGCAACTAATTTCAATATCCCAAGAACTACTTAAGCTACAATTCTGAAATTTCTCTCCCTGCAGGCCTACCACGTTCTTTAGATGCACACCAAATTTTATGAAGTTTTGTCAATAGGGAGCACTGTAACTGACATCTCAATATCCCAAGAACTACATAAGATACAATTCTGAAATTTCCATCCCTGCAACACAACTATAGTCTTTAGATGTACACCAAATTTTGTGAAATTTCGTCAATAGGGAGCATTGCAGCTGATTACCATATGCCAAGAACTACTTAAGCTACAATTCTGAAATTTTACAATTTGCAGCACTACAACATTCTTCAGATGCACACCAAATTTTGTGAGATTTTGTCAATAGGGAGCACTGCAACAGATCTAAATATCCCAAGAACTACTTAAGCTACAATTCTGAAATTTCCATACCTGCATCACTACTATAGTCTTTTGATGCACACCAGCTTTTGTGAAAACTCGTCAATAGGGAGCACTGCAACCGACATCTCAATAGCACAAGAACTACTTAAGATACAATTTTGAAATTTCACACCGTGCCTCAATACCATGATCTTTAGACACACACCAAATTTTGTGTCATTTCATCCACAGGGGGCTTCCACAGCAACTGACACTTTTCTATACCTCAAGAACTGCTTATGCTACAGTTACTTATTATCATTATTAATCCTGGATTATTATATTTGTATATTTTTAGACTCAGTGTATTAACCATTCGTGCCATGGAATTATCAGCATCTTCTTTATATTTTAGCTAAAAATGTTACATTTAAAAAAAAAAGTACTATATTTGTATAAAACTTTCTACAGAACCCTTTTAAATGCTCGTTTACTTCTCTAACCCTGCCTCTGATGCGTCTAAAAGTGAGACACACTTAAAGATCATGTTTCCAGTGCAAACAGAATGTCGCAGTCAAAACACTGACATCCGCGGGAGGCTTTGTATCGACTTCACCCATACAAAACAGAAAAGAACAACATGATTCAGACCTCGAACATGTGCCTGAGGCTGAAAAGCGTTGAGAGTCTCTCACCGTCGAGTTGTTGGTCGTGTCCGGCGTGTTTTCTCTGCTCTGCTCTGCGCTGAGGTGAGCCAGGAGAGAGCGGAGCTGCGGCACCGAGATGCTCCCGTTTTCTCCATACCGGCTCAGCAGATCCTGCAGGATCAAAGCAGGAGGGAGCTCGGTCTGACCTCTGACCTCTCCCAAGGGCCAACATAATGGACCAAGGAACAGGCTTAGGGCAAAGGTCAAGGTCAGCTGGGTGCAGCCATTGGCTGAGGTCTGGGTCATGACTCAGGATCTGTAGAGACAAAAAGATGTTCAGACATCACTAATTTTTCTAAAACAAAATGGGGTTATAAAGAAATAAATAAATTAATGAATAAATAAGTAAATAAATAATCAAATAATAAAAAATTTAATAAAAAAAATCTATCAATCACAATTAAATTAGACATTTTAAATAATAAAAAAAAGATTTTAATTATTTATTATTTTAAAATAGTTAAATATATAACTAAATATAGTTTTTATTTATTTAATTTTATTTATTTAATTTGTAAATGATTCCATAATCAGCAAGTTAAAAAAAAACTTATTACTATTACTTTATATAAAATATTTTTATTTATTTTTTTTTCAAATTAATTTGGGATAATTAAAAAAACAATTGGGTGATACTTCATCAAAAAACAAAACAATAAATTCCTTATTATTAAAATTCTAATAATTTAACTTATTAGAATTAATTTTTAAATGATTCCATAATGGGCAAGTAAAAAAAAAAAAAAACTTACAATTTTTTTGTTTGTTTTTTTATTTGTTTCAAATTAATTTAGGATAAAAATTCTAAAATATTTTAAAATTAAAACAATAAATTCCTTATAGATACACTATAATTTACTAATAATTACTATAATTTACACTATAATACATTAATACATTTTAATAAATAAAATATTAATAAGTATTTAAAATATTTAAAGTTAAAAAAAAATATTATTATTTTGTGTGGTTTTTTGGTGCTGGTAGGCATTCTTCTTATTCTTCGTCGTCATCTTCTTCTTCTTCCTCCTCCTCCTTTGGCATTTAACAACAGACTAAAACACTAGGCATATACTCCCTCTATACTACCCCTGTATGTCCAGCAGAAATCCATCCCTGCTACCTACGGTACTTCCGGTACTGTAAGAAAATGCGTCATGGTTTGGCTTTGACTGTACAGAAGCGTTGGTTTTCGTGACATCCGTACTTCAAAGTCAGACGAGTCCTACACGACTACAAGGCACAGACGCATGAGTTTAGTGTCCACGCTGCAGCCTCATGGCTGTTTCAGTATCATATTACTCACTAAACACACACACACACGCACACACACACACACACACAGTGTTTCAGTATCATAATACCGTCATCCTAAACACATCTCACTACAGGCGTGCTCACGTTGGATATGTTTTCTTTTCCAGGTTTCCCACAATGTCGGATTCCTGATCCAGGCTCATGGGAATTTACACTGCATTATCTTAATAACAGACTTCTCAGTTCCTCAACACACAACATGCATCAGAGCTACAAATTGATTAATTGATTAGTTGTCAACTATTAAATTAATCCGCAACTATTCTGGTAACTGATCAATGGGGCACCTTGGGCTGGTCAACACTTGAATCAAAATCACTCACCATTTCCTGAATTTTATGACCAAAATTAACCGATTAATCGAGAAAAATAATTGACAGATTAATCGATAATCAATTATGCAGATAACAGTCGTTAACTGCAGCTCTAATAGGCATCACATTATTGAGGTAATGATGTTTTTTTTTATTATTATGTATTTATAATGTATTTTAATCAATTTATTGGTATTAATAAAATATAAAAAATATCTAATAATATAATAATATAACATAAAATATAAAAATATATTTTTTTACTCATAAATAAAAGCATTTATTGTACTTATATATATTTTTGTAATAATAAATTATAATATATATTTATAATAAAATATAATTTATAAAAAAGTGTGAGTAAAATATATATATAATAAAATAAATATAAA
>JANCOA010000032.1:1761072-1773410 GCA_024363135.1 Leptodoras oyakawai
TGAGGGTTAAGGGCCTTGCTCAGGGGCCCAACAGTAGCAGCTTGGTGGTGCTGGGGCTTGAACCCCCAACCTTCAAGGCAGCAACCCAACACCTTAACCACTGAGCCACCCCTGCCAACTGTACAACTATAGGCCAATATCAAACCTCCCCTTACCACCAAGATCCTGGAAAATGTAGTAACACAGCAGGTATGTGAATACGTCATAGGAATAACATTAATGAAATCTATCATTCAGGATTTAGGCCTCATCACAGCACAGAGACAGCTGGTTAAATTGGTAAACCTTCTACCGGCCTCTGATCAGGGCTGTGTGTCCATGTTTGTGTTACTTGACCTTAGTGCAGCTTTTGACACCATCGATCATACTATTCTAAGGGAACAGCCTTCTTCTGGTTCAGGTCCGGTTTGACTGACTGTTATCATTCAAGTTGTAAATGGTGAGTTTTGCATGGTTACTAAAGTACCTCTGGGTAAAATTATTTGTAAACACAGCATCAGCTCCCACTGTTATGCTAATGACATACAGGTGTATGTCTCAGCGAAGCCAGATGAGAGACACAAGCTTAATAAAGTTGACGAATGTATCAATGTGTCTCCAGGACATCAGACACTGGATTTCAGATGCACTTGTTCTAAGAACACAGGCAGTTAGAAGTGACTTTTCAATTACACAGTAACTCTGGATGACCTTTCTATTTCATGTGCAGCTGTAAAAGACCTTGGTGTGATTAATGACTTTAATTTGAAGCTCATTTACATAATATCTCAATTATAGCCTTATTTCAGATATATTTCAGATATATTGTTAAAATAAGAATTATGTCGCTCTACAGTACAAAAATATTAGTTCATGCTTTTGTTGCTTCTAGGTTGGATTCTTGTAATGCCTTGCTGTCTGGATGTTCCAGTAGGTGCATAAACAAGATCCTGTTCATTCAAAATGCAGCAGCAAGAGTCCTGACAAGGCCAAAATTTTAGACTATTATGACGTGCCACACAGTGGCCAGAGCTTTCTCTGACAAAACCCTATAGTTATGGAACAGCTTTCCAATTAGTGTTCGAGGCTCAGAAACAGTCTGAGTGTTTAGGATTAGGCTGAAAACATATTTGTTTAGTCAAGTTTGTTGTCACTAGCTTTTCTTCTTAGGTAAAGGAATAGATCTGGAGGGTTTATAGGCATAGAGTGCTATGGTAAACTGGGATGTTTGGATGCTGTCGACTCCAGCGCTCATGAATTCACTCAGGTTTGTTGACAGTGGAGTGTCCCAGGTCTCCCTCATGTTTGCGTTACCTTCTGGTTCTCCCTTCTAGTAGCTAGTCTGCCAGAATCCCTGCTTGCACTCTGCACACAATGTACATTGGTGTCTCTAATGGTTTCGTGAAAGAGCATACCTAATAATTTGTGTTCTTTTCTGCCCTACCTCTTCCTTTCTTATTCTCTCTCTCAGCCATTTCCCTTCTTTACCCCATTCTGCTCTCTGGATCTGCAAGATACCCCCTGAGACCCTACTTCTGTTTGGAGTTCTTATCACATGAAATCACTTGCTGCTGCTGAGATTGGCCCCACATTGGCAGCTTAAAGATCACCATGACCGACAGCCTAAAGGTACACTTAGAAACCATGAATCTGGTTTTGGACAGATTTCCTATGATGGCTAGGACTGTAATTGCCATGAACAGTTTTACCTTTCATCAGTCAAATCTCCATCAATGAATAGTTGATAACATTTGGTGTCATCCAAATGAGGATTGGTTCCCTTTTGAGTCTGGTTCCTCTCAATGTTTCTTCCTCTTTACTTCTCAGAGAGTTTTTCGCAGCCAGTGTCACTCCCAGTTTGCTCATTAGGGGTAACATTTATGTACAAGTAAAAGTTGTCCTGATTTTATGTCTTTGGGACAATGTCCAATGTTAAAAGTACTATAAATAAAACTGAATTTAATTTTATTGAATTAATCAATAATACAAAATCTATCTTGATGATGATGATGGTTGTGATGGAAAGCACTATTTAATTCTTTGCTACAAGTTGTTCCACTAGGTTGAGATCTGGTTAATGTGAAGACCATGGCATATCATTTAAATCATTTTCATCCTGATGAAACCATTCAGTCAGCCCTTATGAGGCTCGGGTCATCCTGGAAGAGACCACAACCGTCAGAATAGAACTGTTTCATCATAGAAATGAGGTGATCAATCTGAAAAACATTATTTTGATTTGCAGTGACATTTTGCTTTACAGAGACAAGTGGAGCCAAACCATGTGAGAAAAATAAATAAGCATAACAGAGCCACTGTGTCCGTTTCTGTTATTTTTGTCACCATTTTATACGTACTTCATACATGAGTCACATAAGCAGATGGCTTGTGTGGATGAGTTTGAATGTACGAGTTTAGGTAATATAGCAGATCTCAAGGCATAAGAACTTTCTGTTTTACCACTTCCAGATAACAACATCTGTGTATGTGATAAACATTTCTCATAATCTCCTATAATATTTGTTCCCTAGAACTAGATCTATACATGAAAATTGAACAGTTACAAGAGATTGAGAGAGGTGCTGACTTTACAGCAAGTTGAGACTTGCTAGAACACTTTCTCATGTTGTGTTATTAGAAAAGTGTACAGCACGGCAAGAGGCCAGTTTTTCTGGCCTTTTTTTTATTCTTGTCAGATACAGTATTACAGGAAGACGCAGTAAACACATTTCACAGGCTGGACCCAACACACACATATCACATATCAGATTTACCCAAGCTCAGATACAGCATGTCAAGGTGCATCAATAAATATATTTATGGCAAAAAAAAATAAAAAAAAAATCCAAAATAAGACTAAAAAGAGGTCCCTAAAATTTCAATAAAATATCAGTGTAAACAATGAACAAAAATTAGGCTGTATAGGACAGATCTAAAAAAAAAACAAACATTCAGCACAGTTTAAATCTCAAGTATTCAAATATTTAAACCAAGCACTGCCTTTGACGAACATTTGTATTTTTTATCCCACAAAACTACACAACAATAAGCTTTACATCCGACCTCTTAGGCCTGCTTTATATATATATTGCCATCTTTTGAACAAATAATAATTTTGGACATATATTACCTACAAACATAAACATTTATATAATAGAAAACTCATTTAGTATATACATATACAGTATATCTACAATAATCATTGATCCAATGACAATGTTAATTCAATAAACTTGTATAATAATAGTATCTTAAAGTGCAATAAGAAAATAAAACTTCCCACTGATCTTGTTCAGCTCTTGCACCTTGAAATCTCATGTAGCTCACATATATATATATATATATATATATATATATATATGCAGTACCTGCCTCAACAATTGATGTATTGCTTCAGCGCATTTCGAACGCGAATGGGACAGATAACATAATCCATGAAAAACATACATGTTCCAGAAATGCAACTGTCACAGGTGAGGGGTTTTTTGGAGGTGCCGTTATTCAAACCTTTGCCTCACAAATTCACACACAACACTCTCAGATTTATCATTTTACCTCAGACATTCACACAAAAACACACACATTCAGACTTTTACCTCAGATATTCACACAAAAACATTCACATTCACCATTTTACCTCAGAGATTCACAAAGAACACTCACATTAACCATTTTACCTCAGACATTCACACAAAAAACACTCACGTTCAGTGTTTTACCTCAGATGTTCACACAAAAACACTAATATTCACCATTTTATCTCAGGCATTCACACAGAACACTCACAAATCCATTCATTTATCTCACACACTCAGACACACACCATTCTCATTCACAATTTTACTCACATGTTCACACACTACTCATATTCACTATTAACTTCACAAAAACATTCACATTCAAAATTTTATTCCTCACATTCACACATGTACAAAGTCACTATTTTACCTCACACATTCACACGCAACACTCGCGTTCACAATTTTACCTCACACACCCTTACATTCATAATGTTCACAGACCACTCATTATCACTATTTACCTCAAATATTCCCATAAAACACTCACATTAACCATTTGCACACAACATTAAGAAATTCACTATTTTACCTCACACATTCAGACACACTCATGTTCACATAAAACCCTCACATTCATGTTGCATTTTTAAGAAATCCATGTGCAACACCGGCAGATTTTACTTCACACATTCAGAAAAAAAACACTCACATCCACATACTGGCACATACAATTTGTGAGGTAAAATAGATCATTTGTGAGGTAAAATAGATCATTATGAGAATGCGTGAAGCTAAAAGGGGAATGTGAGTGAAAACCACATTTACACTCTCACATTCACCGTTTTTGCCGCACCCCTTCACATAGAACAGTGAACAATTTACCCCTTTACCTCAAAATACATACAACCATCTTACATTCACCTGTTAGCTTGTTCACAGACTCTCATAATTATCTATTTTAACTCACATATTCACACAGAACATTACACTTTTAACTCAGAAAAACGCATTTACATTCACACAAAACTCTCAACTTCACCATTATATCTTATCTCACATTTATCATTGTAGTTCGCAAAAATAATAATAATAATAATAATAATAATAATAATAATAATAATAATAATAAGCATGTAAGGAATTTTGGTGAGTAGGAGAGGATTTCTATATGACAGTTCTGTTCAATTTGACATCAGTTTTAGAGAGGTAAAACTAGCAAAGCTAGTTCTTTAGCTAGTGAAGCTAGTAGACAAGCATATTGTGCGTAAATGTGAGGTAAAGCGGCAAGGTGAGAGCATTTTGCTTATATTAGAGGTAAAATGATGAGAACATTTTGTGTGTGCATGTGACATAAAGCAGTGACTATCTTATATACTGTATACTATATAAGAACTGCAATTTAAACAATGGCCTAAACAGCACCTTATGGTACACACTGCACTCGACCCACAGCTAATTTTTGCTTCTAAAACGATTGACATACCTGCTCCCACACACTCACGTAAGTCCAACACATCTCTTTTATCGTTATATAGTTACACACGGAAATCTGAACAGTGTTTTAGCTAACACAGTAACACAATACCACATTACCACTGCTGTCTCTTTATCCTAGCTTAACAGATTCACTTTGAAAATAGTGATCTTGCCCTTTAAGTACATATCTATTGCATATTTCAGCTAAACCAGACCTCCTGATTTAAGGAATCATTATAGACATAATATATCAAATAAACAGAAAGTTGGTTGTAAGGTCCAAAAGTCTGTGAAGAAGTGTTTTTTTTGACCAAATAATGTTTGTCGAGTGAAATCATGCATCAGATGCTTAAATGCTGTGAAATGAACTGGCTAGCTTTATTATCAAGCTACGTCATATGAAGTTAAACAGCTAGCTTGCAACCGGTTCCATCAATTAAGATACTAAATCTATCGAGCTGGCTAGCTTTACACTGATGGGTTGTCATTGGAATAACAGAAACATATTAACATTGCAGTTATTGAAAGTAAGTAAGTTAAATAAAATAAGTTATACAACAGGGTTGTTGAATTCTCAAATCTGATTGGTCAGAAGGTGTTCTTCTATAACAGCAGTAGTTCTGGCTACAAATCACAGGCTTATCATTCGGGATTTGGGTATTGTGGATATTTCACATAACTTATATCTAGTAATAAATAGATTTTAAAGTGATTCGGTTTGCCAACTATAATAGTTAACATTGCGAAGCTTTCATTTAGCCGGCTGTTTATTTAACACGTATGCAAGGTGTGTCCAGTTTCAACGCTTTGCAGTTTAAGGTGTTTGAGTCACAAGCTACAATTTTTGTCTTGCTGTTCAATGCAAATGAAAAGACCAACAACACATCATTTTCAGGTTGCTGTGGTATAAGTGGGAAACGTTTCAGGGTGCACAATTAGCGGAAAACAACCACGTGACTGAATTAAAACAGCGCTCTTTACATGTTAGCTTTTGGTCAGTGTGAACGCACAATTTTGGGCTTACAATAGTGAATCCTATTTAAAAAAATAAAGCTTTAGAAATGTAGAGTTGTTCCACGACTTATGAAATGAACCAGTAATTCATTATGGATTCAGCCTTTTGGACCTTGTTCATGCAGCTGGTAGTTAATGAACCCAAAAGTCTTTTCTTGGATACTATGTTTTAAATCCCAAATGAACGTGGAGCACGTTTCATGGGTGTGAAGGAGCACGTTTGACTCCTACTGCTGAGATTTTACACTCCGTGTGCTGTCAGCGGTTCACATTGCACGTTAAACATTCTCAAACAAATCTGCTGCTTTTGATTGCAAAACACAACGAAGGACGGACACTAATTATTACACAGCCTTAACCCCGAACCCCCCACCCCACCCCACCCTTAGACAACATTCCTTAGGACATGCGTCGTGAATAAACCCAGACATACAATACAATATACTACATCATGACCAACAGGGTGAATTTGTTCTGCTACGTTTTTTTTTTTTACCCACTTCTAAAATGAAATATTCTGGAATACATTTCCAAATATGAAGTAAATATACTGCAACATTATAGGTATATTTCAAAATATGGATAGAATCTATTTTAGTGTAGGTTCTCTATATTACATTGTGTCTGGACAGTCGTAAATTATTAAAGTCATTTCCTGATATCACAGTAAATTGTTGGTTAAGATGCACTTAGTGCACTTGTCTAGCTTCGCGTCAGCTCGGACACGACACGTTCATGCATCAACAGTGCAAAGGTAGGTGTGGGTAACGACAGGAAACAATTACTGTACATAGGACTGACTGTTTGGGTTATGCATAGTGATTTGCAGACGAAATCATTTATTTAATGCTGTTGGTATTCATGTGATAAAAGTGACAGTTTGGCCAAAAATGAAATGTTGAAACATTAGAATAAGACTTTTTTTTTTTTTTTGGTGTTTGAAGCTTGCTCGATTATGCGGTCACTATGAGTCTAATGTTGCTAACAAGTAAAGAACGCTTATAGCTACCAGTTTAGCATAGAAAAAATAATCATGCACTTGCCTAAAAAAATGAGACTGGCCATCATTAACCAAACTATATGACTAATTTAATTCTAAGTAATCTGAAGCATTTACACAAGACAGTTGCTATTCAGAAAAACCTTTTTTTTCTAATGTTTTACTTCTAAATGTATGTAAATGTTTGCATAAGAGACTCACTTATGCGAATCGCAACTGATCAGCTTCAAATCATATAATCAGTGCTAGCATTAGGAATTAATTATACAGGGTGGGCCATTTATATGGATACACCTAAATAAAATGGGAATGGTTGGTGATATCAACTTCCTTTTTGTGGCACATTAGTATATGGTATACGGGAGGGGGAAAACTTTTCAAGATGGGTGTTGTCCACGGCGACCATTTTGAAGTCGGCCATTTTGGATCCAACTTAATTTTTTTCCAATGGGAAGAGGGTCATGTAACACATCAAACTTATTGAGAATTTCACAAGAAAAACAATGGTGTGCTTGTACATGACCTTCTTCCCATTGGAAAAAATAAAGTTGGATCCAAAATGGCCGACATGGTCAACACCCATATTGAAAATATACTAATGTGCCACAAACAGGAAGGTGATATCACCAACCATTCCCATTTTATTTAGATGTATCCATATATATATATATATATATATTAATTACACTGTCAAGTTTTATTTTTCAATTACACACACAAATATAATAAAATATTCTAAACATTAATGAACAAATTAATGTCATTAATTAAAACACCAAACATTTGGCAGCATATAAAATAGAGAGAGTCAGTCTGTCTATAGGAATTAATGCGGTGCAGTGGCTGAGCTGTATTACTGGAAGATTTAGCACACACCACACTTAGCATGCACTCTTTCACTATGTATGACTGCCAAAGTTTTTTAACAAAGCTTTTTCTTCTTCTTCCTTTTTTTCTTTGTTTCCCCACATCAATGTCATACTTAGACTTTACTAATCCATATGAAGTTTGGTATGGTTGTAGGCCCTACATTTTATGTCATCAGGGAGAGGTGTAACACACTCGAAGGAAAGCACTGCCGCCCACTTTTGTATACACGATGAGCTAGTGTCACTGTATCTGACATGGGAAAGAATGTATGCTTCTCCTCCTATCCTGAGAGCATGGTCAGTTTTGCGCTCTGAACTCCAGGCCACGGGCAGCTGTGGCATCATCCGGATTCGAACTTGCGATCTCTGGATGATAGGACAAACAATTTGTCATGATTTGAAGCATGACGTGATGATTTAAACAGAGCTGTACAGAGGCTAAACTGGTGGTCTCCATTACTTGTAAGCAGCAATAATAACTTCATAGCTTTTATGAGTGCAAAACCTTGATTAGAGCTGTCTAAGAGCACACATTTAGATAATTTCATTTCTGGCCAAACATAAACAGTGTCTCTTGAACCAGATATGGTTCATTTTTTTCTGGAAACGGAGACCTTGCAGTTCACGTCTCTTGAGATTCATTTATTGTGTGTGTATATACTGTATACAGGACTGTGCACAAGTCTTAGACTACTAATTGTTTTTAGGTCCAACTTTTGTTATTGATAGTGTTTTTTCTGCATAATTTGAGTCTGTAGAAAAATTAGATTTAATATTTCCAAATGTTACATTTCCAACAAAAAATTAAATGTTAGACACAAATGTTTGTATGTCAGTAATGAAAGTGACACATTACATAACAGAGCACTTTTTAGACAAAAAACATAATGAAGATAATGCTGCTGGGTTTTGGAATGCTTATTCGCATTCGCAAAGAAGTAAGTAAGGCGCTCAGTAAAACTTAAAAGCCAATTTCCTTATAAAACTGCACACATTGTGAACCACCTGGGAACACTGTTTAAGAAAAAGGCACACCATATATGGACTTCCTGTAGTTTATTACTGTTTACTGCACTTTATTAGTTTAGTAGTGTTTTCTTTTATGTAGAAACATCATTATATCCGAAGGCGTCTTTGCTTTACAGCGAGTCTTTGCATGCATTCAAAGACTTTTGCATCGTACTGTACAGTACAGTAATTAGCTGGTAAGTTTTACTGAGCGTCTTGGAGAATCTGCCACAGCTCTTCTGGAAACTTTGACTGTCAAACTTACTTCTTTTTTTGCATGCAAAACCCAGCAGCGTTATCTTCATTATGTCTTTTGGCTGAAAAGTGCTCTATTGTGTGATGTGTTGGTTTCATTATTGACATTTACATTTATGGCATTTGGCAGACACTCTTATCCAGAGTGACTTACATTTATCTCATTTATACAGCTGAGCAGTTGAGGGTTAAGGGCCTTGCTCAAGGGCCCAACAATGGCAGCTTGGAGGTGCTGGGGCTTGAACCCCCAACCTTCTATTCAGTAACCCAACACCTTAACCACTGAGCCAATCCTGCCCCTATTGACCTTAAATTATTTTGGTAGAAAAGTAACATTTGGAAATATAAAATCTGTGTGTACTGAGTCAGTAATTCAGAACTAAAAAAACATCAATAAACATCAATTAATTTTTACCTAAAAACTATAGGGTGCCTAAGATGTTTGCACGGTACAGTATATCTGTGAGTGCAAGAGAAAAAAGACTCTTAAGCAGTCTATATCCTGCTGGTTTTGGATCTTGATCAAATCAAGCATATTGCTGTACACCTTGAAGTCCTGAGTTTGATCCTTTCATCTTTCCTTTCATTTTACATCGGCTTTTGGGAAAGCGTGCACTGTTTCAGTTTTTCTCTGAATTCTCGGAAACATGATTTTAAATGTAAAAATATTCATAATGTTAATGTAGTGGGGTTTGTTCAGCAAAGGTCCTGGAAGGTACTGTATCATAAAGCCAAACTTTTAGCATTGAGGCTGTATTTTGTATGCATTTGTAGGGATTTCACACTGCTTTACCAGTTCCAACTGTCACCCCCCCTTCAAAAAAAAGAAGTCAAGTCTAACAAAGACCAACATGTTTTTTCTTTTGCAGTCACTAATAAACACACCACAGCCCATATTGAAGATACGACGCCAATCATAGAAATGAGTCGAATCGCAAGAGTCGTCAACTTCTGGTTCCCAATTCCGTAGAACCACAAAACATCACCACAAAACGTCAGGGCTGCTGTGCCCCCCTTTGGCAGTGTGAAATATTACTACAATGTGCTCAGTGCAACAAGTAAGAAAGCACAGAAACTGATAAACAACACGTAACACACACATTATACAACATGAGCATATCCTGAACAGCCCTTTTTAGTCATGCACATTGATCAGCACGCTGTGTAGAGGGTATATCTCCAGTCTAAAGATGACATCCACGACTCCTCCACTGGCATACAGATAAAACGACAGATGCTCTATGACTACCGGAAGTCCATGCATCACTTCATCACTTCATCACTTCATGCAGGAGAAGTGAAGGAAGAGGAGGAGGAAGAGGAAGAAGAGGAGGAGGAGTAGGATTCTGGGGTGGAGGTTTCCATGCATTTGGGACGTCACAGCCAATGAGAAAGTTTTTTTTTTTTTAAGTTGCATGACCTGATCAGGATGTAGATCCAATCAAACAGTCTTTTTTTTCCTTTGTATACCTTTTTTCCCTTTTATACAGCTCTAGGTCTGTGTATAACAGATTTCAGTCAGTACTTATTACAAATTTGCAATTTTGTTAATTACAAATTGAATCACAGCACTGCCAGGAGGTTTCGTGAGACGCAGTTTGCCGGTTCATGTGTGTTTTTTTTTTTTATTACAGTGTTGTTCACAGTTCTGGGGGTAGTGATTGAAAGCCGACGCTATTTCATGCCACTGCGGAGCACTTGGTTGGCGGCGATGAGCATAACGCTGATGATGAAAGCAATGGCGAAAGCGCAGATCAGACTCTTCCTCACGCATGTCTGTTTCACCTGCTGTGTTGGACTCTCCGCTGAGTAGAGAGATTAAACAGGGATGAAGTTAAAAAGCAAAAGACAATAGTGAAAATTAGATTATCATGACCACCAGGGATTTCTAACTGTGCTGTGTTTTACTGGTGGACAGAAATGACCAAATGATCATGCTTGCTACTTAGGATTCATCACAACAAGCAGTGCACAATGACAGATTTAACATGGAGGACTCTTACAGTCTATGTCCACTTGGCAGTCCTCAGGGTTCTCGATGTGATTCTCCTCCGTCATGATGATGGTCTCGATGTCTTTCATGGTCAGGTGATCGCAGAACGTCTCGTAAAGGAGACGCTTCAGCTCGTCCACAGTGAGCTTCTGCATGTCGCACTATAAACCAAAAAGAAACAACAGGTCTACTTCACACACTGATAAGCCTTTCCTAACAACAGATATACGTACACGGATTCTGTTTTGCTTTTCAGAAAAGCTGTTTTAGTCTGTTTTGATCTCTGTTTGATGTAATTGAGTTATTGAGTTATTAAATTATTGATTTCTTTTTAACATAACACATTCTGCTATGACATGCTGCGTCCGGTTGCCATGTTTTGAGAGACTCACCAAAAGGTTTAGCTGAGTTTATTTCACATGCTCAGTCTGTGTTGGATTAGACTAATATTAACATTATACACCGCAGGGACAGGGGTGGCTCAGTGGTTAAGGTGTTGGGTTACTGAATAGAAGGTTGGGCGTTCAAGCCCCAGCACCACCAAGCTGCCACTGTTGGGACCTTGAGCAAGGCCCTTAACCCTCAACTGCTCAGCTGTATAAATCAGATAAAATGTAAGTCACCAAGCGCAAAATGCCTGTAAGTCACTCTGGATAAGAGCGCCTGCTAAATGCCATAAATGTAAATGTAAGTGTATTTCAACCGATGTTCTGTGCTGGATTCCCTCTTTGATTTACGGTTGGTGACAGATGCTCATGTTTTGGTTCTGTCCTCCCCAATTCACATACTTGCTTGTTATATAACTGTGTTTACCTGTTTTATGTTAGTACTTTATTTTTTTTTTTTTATTCATTTCTATCCTCACAGCACAATAAAAATCTCTGTTTTTTCTTTTAATTTGTCACAGTCTGTATTCACTGAAATACCAGAAAAACTGGTATACCAGTTAACACTTGGTAGGTTCCCTACACAATCTTGGAGGGAACATTGCACAGTCCTCACGGTGATGTTCATTCAGGCCCCAGCATTGAATTCCGGTGTTATTTGAGTCTTTTTACAGACACAGTGCCGTCGTAAGTTCAAGGTTTTGAAAAGCTCATACATGAAAATTCTAACTCTGCTTCTACCTCTGAAATGCTATGGCCCAACTGTGAAATAACTGAAAACATGTTTTATATTCTAGTTTCTTCAAAATAGCCCCCATTGCTCTGATTACTGCTTTG
>JANCOA010000032.1:2129893-2140049 GCA_024363135.1 Leptodoras oyakawai
CATAGGCCACGCCTCTTTTATTCAGACTGCTGAGCCCATAGGCCACGCCTCTTTTATTCAGACTGCTGAGCCCATAGACCACGCCTCTTTTATTCAGACTGCTGAGCCCATAGACCACGCCTCTTTTATTCAGACTGCTGAGCCCATAGGCCACGCCTCTTTTATTCAGACTGCTGAGCACAAGGCCACGCCTCTTTTATTCAGACTTTTATTCAGACTGCTTTAGAGACTGCTGAGCCCATAGGCCACGCCTCTTTTATTCAGACTGCTGAGCCCAAAGGCCACGCCTCTTTTATTCAGACTGCTGAGCCCAAAGGCCACGCCTCTTTTATTCAGACTGCTGAGCACATAGACCACGCCTCTTTTATTCAGACTGCTAAGCACAAGGCCACGCCTCTTTTACTAGGTCTAACCTGTTCATAGGCCACGCCTTCTTTGCTGGGGTTAATGAGCACAGGGGCACAGAGGCTTTACGTCCTAGAACCAACAGCCATGAATTCTTCCAGTCATACCGAATACACACTATTTTGTGTGTGCGTGCGTGTGTGCGTGTGTGTGCGTGTGTTTAGCACCCTACTGATGTGGATTACAGAGTCATGGCCACATTCACAGAGTTCTACACGACACTGCTTGGCTTTGTCAACTTCCGCCTCTACCAAACCCTCAACCTGGTTTACCCACCCAAGGTAACACACACACACACACACACACACACACACACACACTCACACTTCCACACCCACTGGATCACAGCATACTGGAACATTTAGATGAGATTTAGGACGAAGATGTTAGATATGATCTTCAACCCTCATCACTAGTACCTTTGTAGAATCTGTGAAAAGAAGTATTACAGGCTTCTGGTCTGGTGCTTTGTGGTGGCTCAACACACTCTTTATATCCACATCTGTATTATGTATGTATTCTTTTTTTCCTTCTGTTTTAGCTTGACGGAAAAGGAGAAACGGATCTCACGGCTGAATTTGAGGAGGACTATGCCATGGATTCCGAGAGCTACCTGGAGGTTTGGAAGTCTTTTTGCTTCTTGTTTATCGTCGTCTCCTCTCAATATCAATAGAGCCTCAATTTAACTAAAACCTAAGTGTCTCTGGTGCAGAAACTGTCCGCGCTGAGTGCCAGTCTGGCTCGTGTCGTCTCCACGGCAGAAGAAGAGGAAGCGGAGATGGACCATTTCCCTGCTGAAGGGGTGAGAGACGGTCAAATCAGGCATCGCTTTCGTGCTACAGTTAAAGCTGGGTCTGTGTGAATGTGAGAGTAGTGCAGATGTGTCTGAAAGCTGCTAGCATCAGTGGAACAATTACAGATTTCACACCTTCAGCTGCAGGTGTTGCACCCGGGAGCCGGTCACTCTGGATACACAGTTAGATATTAACAAACAGCCCGACGGCACCAGCAAAATCATGTGCACTGTGAGAAAACGGTTCTAAGAACGTTACAGCCTTAAAATGGACACAGTTTTAACATTTATGTCCCGAAGGTGCCTCTGAAGTAAAGGTTTTGTGTCTGTTGCTTAATGCTATGGCCTCTGTCATATGTTAGTTAGTTAGTGTCTATAAGATTGTGGAAAAATAAAATGGTTGAATTTCATATAGTCTCTAAACATGATGGCAGTTTTTTGATGACTCATCCTGTACCCAGGAGGACATGGAGAAGATGGAGGCCAGGGTAAAGGCTCTGCAGGAGGAGGATAAACACAAGAAGCTCTTCGAGGGCCTGAAGTTCTTCCTGAACAGAGAAGTCCCGAGAGAATCTCTGGCTTTTCTGCTAAGGTGATCAGGAATAATGGAGTTCATGTAGAACAGTACTAAATCTGGAGGGTGGACAGAAATGTGTGTGTGTGTGTGTGTGTGTGTGTGTGTGTGTGTGTGTGTGAGATATATAGGGACAATAATGCAAGTGTGTGTGTGGCTGGGCTGTGGAGGCTCAGCGGTTAAGGCTCTAGGTTACTGGGGCTCCCGAGTGGCGCAACGACAACACGTTCGCCCCATCATCCGGAGAACGTGAGTTCGAATCCAGGTGATGCTATAGCTGCCCGTAGCCGGGAGATCAGAGAGCAAAATTGGCCATGCTCTCAGGGAGGGAGGGGCAGTATACATCCCCCCCATGTCAATCAGCACGACACTGTCCAGTCACGGGCGTCTGTGAGCTCATGTATACAAGGAGCGCTCTCCTCCAAGCGTGCTACACCGCTCCTAAAGGTTGCATGAGCCGCAGCACGAAAAGAGGCGGCGGTTGGCGTCACGTGTATCGGAGGAAGCACGTGAAGGCTCCGCCCTCCGACTGGCAGTTCGTCATGTGACAAGGGGGGAAGGAGTGATGGGTGGGAATTGGAGACGACTAAATTAGGGAGAAAAATCTGGGGGGGAAAAAAGGCTCTAGGTAACTGATCAGCCCCAGGATCGCCAAGCTGCCATTGCTGGGCCCCTGAGCGAGGCCCTGAACCCTCTGTGCTCTCATGACTGACCCTGCACTGCTGTAATGTTTATATGACGAATAATGGCTTCTTATTCTTCTTCTATTTGTTTCTACTTCCTCTCTCTGTCTCTGTGTCTACAGGTGTTTTGGCGCACAGGTGTCCTGGGACAAATCTCTGTGCATCGGGAGCACGTATGACATCACAGACGAGACGATCACGCACCACGTTGTGGACAGACCCAGCCTGGATAAACAGTACATCAACAGGTTGGATAAACAGTCAGCTGTGTATGCGAAGATCAGAATCACACCCGGGGCTGCTCAGGTTTCTGCAAACAATACACCGTGATGCAAATGTCTGTTTAGGCAAAGCAGTTTACACGGAGCGCGTTTAGACATGGTGCTGGGTTCGGAATATTAACCGGAGTCTCGTCAGACCGGAAGCTCGGGAGATCACCGATCATGAGAAGAAATCATAATTAAAAAAAAAAAACAGATGACAGATGAGATAAAAGGCCTTGAGATGGATCAGTTTCCTGCTCCCCAATTCTCTAATAGTATGAGTAAATTCAGCTTGCTCTCATGGAGGAATCAATTAATTGATTTTAAGATCAGGGCGATATCTGGAAGTATCCTCCAGTCGATTTACGATTCATCAGGAGTGACTGACCGTTGCGTGGATGCTTTCAGCTGTCAGGATGCCCCGCCCACTACCTTCACCCACGTTCCACTCGCATTAGCAGTCAGTCTTTCAACTCTGTTTCTCCATATATATCTATCTACCCGGTTGTCTGTTTTAGTAACCATTATTAACGCCAACTCTTTTATTAAGGTCTGATGTTTGCTGGAAGGTTGTCATGGTAACCTGTTTCTCATTAACTGCCCTAGTTTCTTATTTTAACCCGCGCTCGTTGTCGTTCAATGTTACCAGGAATTAGACGAATAAAGTGTTTTTTTGGTGCAGGGTGAGAGTTTTATGACGATTTAATTTTACATTCTGAATAAGTACGTGGGAGCCGAGAGTGACGGCACAACAAACCAGGCCGATTTGATATGATGAGCCAAACCTCCATTCCTCAGATCTATCCTGTCATACACAAGCTCTCATTAGGAAGTAAGGTCAAGCTTGGGAGGAAGATTGTTCTTGTATTGGGTGAGTGAGTGTAGCTAGTACAGCTTGCTTTGCAGAAAATCGAAGTTAAACAAGTGGTGTGTATAAATGACACGGGCAGCTCTAGGCTGTATGGTTCGGCCACGTCTACTACGCCTGAACACTGCTACACTGGACAAACTGCGTCTTAAGTGCCGAGTAGGAGCTACGTTCTTAACTCGGAGTGCTGCGTTTTTGTGATCAGTGTCATTTCATCCGAATTGCAAGTGTGTGTGTGAATTGGAAATGGGAGCTTACCCACAGTGCAGCTCTTTCAAGCCTGGCTCTTTTTTTTTCCTGCCTCTCAATGTCCCTTTATTATCCACTTCCTGTTTGTGTGTATGTGTGTGTGTGTGTGTGTGTGTGTGTGTGTGTGTGTGTGTGTGCGCGTGCGTGCGCGCATGGCTGTGTGCGTGCGCGCATGGCTGTGTGCGTGCGCGCATGGCTGTGTGCGTGGCTGTGTGTGTGTGCGTGGCTGTGTGTGTGTGCGTGGCTGTGTGTGTGTGCGTGGCTGTGTGTGTGTGCGTGGCTGTGTGTTTGTGTGCGTGCGTGGCTGTGTGTTTGTGTGCGTGCGTTTTAGGCATTGGGTTGACAATCTGTTTTTGAACTGCTTTCATTCACCTTCTGTCACATGATCTGCCAGATGGTCACAGAACATACATGACCTTCCCGTGCATATTTGCGATTCTGCACAACACACACACACACACGTGTATATACAGAAGTGTAAATTGTTTTACTTGAGTAAATACATTTAAAATCGTGGACTAATTTGCATATTCACACATTAGGGCACATGAAGGAAGATTTTCCTATGGAATGTAGTGAAACAATGGAATAGAGTGCAGTGAATTTGAATGGAATGGAAAACAGTAAAATGCAGTGGAATAGAATAGAGAGTGGAGTGGAATAGAATAGAGAGTGGAGTGGAATAGAGTGGAAAATAGCAGAATGACATTGAATGGAATAGAGTGGAGTGGGAGGAGGAGAGGAGAACACAGGGCAAGGTAGGATAAGATGGCAGCATAGTCACTGTAATAAATTTGAAAGATGCTGCTGATGTTATTACATCATAACATAGAAGAACCAATCATATACTGTCCTTTTACATACGTAATAAATGAACATGAACAACCCTGTAGGACGAGGTTCAGGCGAAACGGTCGTCTTGTTAGTCAGCAGGTGTATATATATACATTTCTGACACATTACCATGTTTCATTGCTGCTCTTTTGTTTCTTTTGTTTGTCCTTTTATTAAAGCACAAAAAGTGTCCTGGACAGAAAGAGTGAAGTATGAAAACTAATAAATAAAATAGATCGAGTGCGGATTACTCAAGACATAAAGCTTTGCCCCACAGCCTTTACCAACCCAGAGCAGAGTGGAATATCATGCCAGGCTCCATCAGTAATGTAGGCGTATAAAACTATAAATCAAGGAGGGATTATGTGTCTCCAGTACAAAGTTCGCTGGATTTATCCGCGGATACGCCCCTTTCATACTTGTGGTTTTTTGGAACACAAAAAACAAACAGCAGCAGGGTAAACTGTGTGGACTGCGGTGCAACTTTTTGCTCAAAAAGTAAAACGTGGGATGGACTGGAATGGGATGGAGTGGGATGGGATGGACTGGGATGGACTGGAGTGGGATGGGATGGACTGGGATGGACTGGAGTGGGATGGGATGGACTGGAGTGGTATAGAGTGGGATGGGATGGACTGGAGTGGTATAGAGTGGGATGGGATGGACTAGAGTGGTATAGAGTGGGGTGGGATGGACTGGAGTGGGATGGGATGGACTGGAGTGGTATAGAGTGGGTTGGAATGGACTGGAGTGGTATAGAGTGGGATGGACTGGAGTGGGATGGGATGGACTGGAGTGGGATGGAATGGACCGGAATAGAGTGGCATGGACCAGAATAGAGTGGAATGGAATAGAGTTTTATCAAAATAAAAGACTATAAAAATGGCCGTCTGTGGTCATGACACCATGCACATTAAAAACGCATTAAAAAAACTTCTGTGACACTGCAGACAGACGGTAGCTGTGACTGAGTGATGACTGACTTATTTCTGCTCTACATGACACGATTCTGCAGGTACTACATTCAGCCTCAGTGGGTGTACGACAGCGTGAACGCCAAGATGCTCCTTCCAGTGGAGGATTACTTCATGGGCGTCACACTTCCTCCCCACCTGTCACCCTTCGTTGAGGAGAAGGATGGCGATTACGTTCCTCCGGAAAGGCAGAAACTCCTGGCGCTCCAGAGAGGAGAGAAAGCGGGTGAGCATTAGTGAATTTTTGTCCATTACTGTGTACAAGCGTTCGTTTTCGGGGTTCTCTGATGGACCAGCGTTATCTTCTCTCCAGTGGCAGAGGACGAAGAGGATGAAGAAGAAGAAGAAGAAGAAGAAGATGATGCCGAGGAGGAGGAGGAGGAGGAGGAAGATGAGGAGGAGGAGGAAGAGGCTGAGGAAGAGGCTAAACTGAAAGATATGGAACAGAAGAGAACACAGGGCAAGGTAAGATAAGATGGCAGCATAGTCACTGTGATGGAAGTTTAAAATGCTGCTGATGTTATTACATCATAACATAGAAGCACCAATCATATACTGTCCTTTAACATACAGGGGTTGGACAATGAAATTGAAACACCTGTCATTTTAGTGTGGGAGGTTTCATGGCTAAACTGGACCAGCCTGGTGGCCAATCATCATACCAGTTTTTATATACCAGTATACCAGTTTTTCTGGTACTTCGGTGCATATTGAACTTTTTTGTCATTGCCGTAAAATAATTAAATAAATACTAAAGGTGTGTGTTCGTTATAAATAATAAAAGACGATCCTTTTTTCAGGTGACACGTGACTGGTTATGGCACGCTCATTCAGCCGGTGCATGTAATGAAATAAATAAAAGTTTATTTAGGTAGCACTTATATAGAATATCTCACAAATGCTTTCAAATAATACATTACATTTACGGCATTTGGCAGACACTTGCATTTATACAGCAGTTGAGGGTTAAGGGCCTTGCTCAGGGGCCCAACAGCGGCAGCTTGGTGGTGCTGGGATTTAAACTCCTGACTTTCCGACAATCATGAGCGTGTTACAGTTCTTTAGTGTTATTCGTTTGTTCAGCGATTTGTCCACTCACTAGCCATCTGCTAAACCATATTCATGATCCGGTTGATGCTGGGGAAGCATATCTCTGGAAGATGATCTAAGGAGGTAGTGAACTTCATAGTAGCACCACATTGTTTGTTCTACTAAACTGAAGCCTCTGTGATAAGGAGCCACGGTTTATGATCTGTGCAGCAGCTACAGTCTATCAGCACAGATAAATGTGAACGTTTGAAGCATGATTGATTGCCGTGTACTACTTAGTTTACCCACGTAACATCATAAAGGTCCGTTAAACTCAGCATCACGCATAAACACGCATTCACAGTGCTTGATGCTTGGTAATGGGCGTGGCTGATGCTTGGGGGTGACTATTTTTTTTTTTTTGTTCATTTCATCTAATTGGAAAAAAAAAGCTTAAAGTACTTTTATATTCAAACATTGTGATCTGCATAGGTGGTCCCTCTGTTGAGCGCTCTCTTAGGATATTTGCATAAATGGCTGGATCCTGCATTGCCGCTTGAAAACTTGAACGTTTCTCAACCACCATGAAAGTGAAGCAACAGATCCACCAGTCAGTTAACGCATATTAACTTCCTACCATTTGACTGCCAAACTGAATGAAAAGCATCTGCGCCGTAACCTCCGTGCGTCCGCCTGAACCCAGCCTAACTGGGCGCTGAAATTAACTTGAGGAATGGTACTTAAAGCATGACTTTTATGCCTGAAGGTGAAGACATGAGGCAGATTTTTGCAGCTCCCACTCATTAAAAATGTTCTCAGGGTGACTTGGGAGCCATTAGTCCGTCACATGTGGCCAGTTCTTGCATCCACAGCTCAGTGAGCATGCAAATGACTTTTACACATATTAAGCCGCTTGGGTTAACCATTAGCCCTTTTGATGAGTGCTGGGTGTAAAAGTGACTTAATTCACTCATGTTCCATGTGAATGAGCATTTAAAAAAAAAAAAAAAAAAAGACTAGGATGATGTATTTACATGATCATCCATAACAATCAGGTTTTTGATAAATCATTCATAATTTACATTCTTTTTAGTTACATTTTTTGTGTCGATGTAGATTTATGTTTAGATTGATAACCTTTGATCATCCTCTTCTGGGTGACAGTGGATAGATTAAGACTATACATCAATACACTTCTATAACTGTAATATAAAGTCAAACAGTATTAAGTATGCCGTGACGCTGAAGTTCCAGAAAAACTGGTACTGGAGCCTATGCAAAATACATAGCAACGCCACCTATACATATTCAATTCAATTTTTATTGTCGCATCACAACAGTACAAGTGAGTGAAAAGCTTGGGTGCAAGTTCCCACTTATGTACGGAAACAACATACACACATAAAGAAAGAAAAGTAAAGAAAGTGCAGGGTGCAATGAGTCTTATGGGATCATATGGCATGGCGGTGGCGGTGGGTTGGGCAGAACACTGTACTACTATCTGTTTAGTAGCCTAATCGCCTGGGGAAAGACGCTATCATGGAACCGGCTGGTTCTGGTCTTCAAGCTTCGGAGTCTCCTTCCACTCGGCAGCTGTGAAAACAGGAAGTGGCTTGGGTGGGAGGGGTCCTTCATAATCCTTCTAGATTTCCTCAGGCAGCGATTAGTGTATAGATCCAGAAGGTTTGGGAGCTGAACCCTGGTGATGCACCCCGGTTGTGTCCGCCAGTGCGCCTATAAAGCGTCAGACATCTATGGAAGCTTCTAGAAATGTTTCTACTCATGGAGAATAGCGAGTTGTCACGATTTCGCGATTTTCAATGCAGTTTAATAGTTGGAGCTTGTGAAATGGCAAACCATGACTTCAAGAATTCCAAAACCTCAGACTTATGACAGCAGCGCGGCCGTAAAAAGACTCTGGATGACGAGAATCGTTTCACGTGATGGGCATACAACACTGCCTCAAGTAACATCGGAATTCAATGCCGGGGCCTCAACGGACATCAGCGTGAGGACTGTGCAACGTTCCCGCCAAGATCCCTACCGAGTATTAACTGGTATACCAGTTTTTCTGGTACTTCAGTGTATTGTGAGACCTAGGATGAGCACAGGACAGTCTTTATGTTTATAGCTGCAGTTGTTATGGCTACACTCAACTACAGTACAGTATCCAGGTGCCATTATATCCACCGATCCAATTTTAAGATTTTGATTTTAAATAAACAATTTTTTTTAATCTGTAGTCCATGTGAGAACATCCACACATGCAGAAAGTGCAGAAGCTCCAAGCAAACAGAGAATTGGTTTAAAGGGTCCTGTCCTCTTTATGGTCACTTCACTGAAACTGAAAACTGATTTTTTTTTGTGATTATTTAATAAATCCATAATCGTGATTGAATCTGAGGGCTGGAAGTGTGCGGGTATATTTACACAGCATGTAGAAAGAGGAAGCTGGCTGAAGTTTGGGGCGTGGTGTCCGATTGTGCCTTTTTGTTCCGTAGGCCTTATCGGTGAAGGTCACCCCTGGAAAGGCAACTCGAGACAACAGGCAGAGACTTGAGCAAGAAGAGAAGGCTGAGGAGAAGAGGCTGGCCATCATGATGATGAAGAAGAGGGACAAATACCTCTACGATAAGATCATGTTCGGGAAGAAGAGGAAGGTTCGAGAGGTAAGGCGCGGCCACCTGGGCTTTACATTTGTATTGAATTAATCCCAAAGACGAACTTATTTCCTCTGTGCTAGAGGTGATGATAAGGTGACATTACACATTACACAAGCTATTGATCTGTAAATCAATCAGTGGTTTAATGTTGGAGAATTCAAGCATGTCAGATATTAAATAGTTCCTTCCTCCTTCCTTCTCCTTCTCCTTCAGGCTAACAAAATGGCAGCCAAGAGAAAAGCTTTGGATGACGCCAGCAAATCGGACAGAAAGAAGAAATCAAAGAAACAGTAGAAGGGAAATGAGAACGGACGTTATTTTTATTATTAAAAATGATTCTGACGATTTATTGGAAACTGTTCATGTATTCGTGTATCATAAATCTCAGCTAGTCGTCCTGTTGTATTAAAAGGATCCATTTTATTCAGCGGTCTGAGATGCATTGATCTTTCAACCCAATAATATGTACAGTAAGCAGATTTCTGAATGCTACATATTCTTATGATAGATAATTATCCATGAATTGGATTTATAAAAAATGGCCTATCCAGTAGTAAGGTAAGCCAATATTGTGAACTTGGATATAATGATTATAGGGCTATCACTATATGAGGTGATGTCTGGTATAGCTTAAAGACGAGTACTTCATCAGAGGGGTCCTGATGTTCAAACCCACATGACTGCTAGAGTTGTCTGGGAGCCAAAAGAACAAACCTGTAGTTGGCTATCTTCATATTTCCCAATTGGTGTGGGCAGTATGGGCGAGAACTGGTCATCAAAGAGAATTAGTGTTTGGCCTGCTTGTTTAATATACAGGGGTT
>JANCOA010000032.1:2250867-2262685 GCA_024363135.1 Leptodoras oyakawai
TATATTACAATTTTTATTTTTAAACCTAGAATATAGTGCATATAGTGTATACCTTTAAAGTTTAGCTCTCCAATTATGTACCATACCTCTTTTTTAAAGGTACACTATATGCACAGTTCCAGGAAAGACAGGTTACATAGTAAACATACACCCCTATTGACATGGAAAGGTCCAGTTTAGTACCTTTTTACTGTGTGCGTAAAACTGAATACGTACAGAGGCGTGAAGACAAGTTAGTTGGTGTTGGGCACCTAAGAGAGGCCAGAAAAGCTGTAATTCTCTTCCTTCTAATAACTCTGTGCTGACGTGCTGTGACACTTCACTGTAAACTTGACAAATGGACTCAAACCAATCACTAAAATGTATCCTGTACAGCACAACAGAGCCTCCACTTTTCCCTTTAATTTGCCACACGTGTGCATAGGGTACACGTAAGCCTATGTAAAATGTAAGCATGCAGTTTTCAGTCGTATCACGCGTGCATGCAAAATTTCCAAACTACGTGCTAACCTACATGTTGCACAGTAACTTAAACAGGCCTATAATCCGTGCGCAATAAGCAGAGGTTACAGTGTTGTTTCGTGGCGAGGTTTTTTTTTAATCATGTATATGATTCATGTAAATGACATTCTTGAGAGGAACATGTTCGATGTAAAAAAAATACAAAGTGAAAACGTTAATATTACATTATTATATGGCATAAATACATACCTCTGCTAGTGATTTACACTTTACAGCCCCTCCCACGCACACACACTCTTCACATATAATCTGCACTACACGGAGAGGATATCAATAGCTATTTGTTGAGCGGAATGTGTGTGTATGTGTGTTTGTGTGGACACGCTTTTTAGAAAGCGAACGGAATGAGTGTGCATGAGAGAGAGAGAGAGAGAGAGAGAGAATTTCGGATTGAGAGTTGTCCCTTCTCCATGTGTCCGCAGCACTTACTGAATTCACGCTCTGCTTTAGATCAAACACTCGGTACCGATTAGGCCGCAGTAAACGGGGGAGAGCGAGGCGGCGAGAGGCGGGCCCTTTTCCGCCGGACAATGCCATTATTTCGGCTCCATTGGTCAGGAATGCCGGATTTTACAGGCCGCTGCCTTCCTCCAGGCGTCAACCAAAGAGCCTCCGGACCCCCCTGCTTCCCTCCTTTCCTAAAACCATGCAGCATATCTATCCCAGCCACCAAGACTGACAAGTTTGCCAGATTGGCCAGTTTCCTGTTCTGTCTATTTTTAATCACCGAGCTGAAAACATGGCGCTGGGCTGGCAGTAGGCTTACTGGAAGTTGTCCTGTTTCGCGGACCAGGCCTACAGCGATCAGGTATTAAACTGTGGCTATGAAATGGAAACCTAATCTGCAAATCCAGTCTGGCAAACCTGACAATGCCTTCCTCCGCTTTACTTTCCACCATTTCTTCTCCTTGATCTGGTTAAAATATATCCTCTTTTACAGTCTTTATTTTCATACTTACCACGAGGCAAAGTCCTGAGAGCAACTGTAGCCAACACCCTTAGGAAGAAAAGTCAAATCAAGAACACTTAACGGTCTTTAATACAAAAGACTCCAAATTAGGATCTTTTAAAGAAAATAACAACCCCAGAACCCAGCGAAGGACCCATTTATCCGATATGGGTTAAAAGGTTTGTTGTTGTTGTCGCAATTTATCAATAACAGGATAATGTTTATATATATATATATACATTACATTATATTTTACACAGGCTCGTCCTACTGTTAAATTAAGATTTGGAATATTGTTGCATTTAGTTGCATGTCAAATCCAGTTTTCACTATTAATCTCGTCTTTGAACATTAAGTATAAGTTATTAATCAGGTTTATTTATGGATGGGTATTTATTTCCAGCTACTTGCGTGACTGTATCATGAAATTAAATCACCAAATTCTGGTTTTGCGCGGTAGATGTAATGAGAAATTTGTGAATGGAGAATGGAATGTGAGCGTTCATTGTTAAACTAAAACTATATGATGACGTTTCGCAGAAAGTCACCAATCACAGCAGTGATGGGACAGTTAAATGCCTCAGAAATCGTCCAATGGCTCGTCGAGCGGCAAAGACTAGCGCAGAAACGGACCAATCGGAAACGCGCATGCAAATTAAGAAATTCGCTTCAGCAAGAGCTGAATGTCAACTAATCAAAGATGGAGTCTTGGAGCTGAGAGACCGACAGGCTGGCCACGGATAAATTACAATTTACATTACCAAGACAATGTGAAGAACGAATACGCAAAGGATGACAAGATGGCGTTGGTTAAACTGGATGAATACGAAGGAGCTGGTTGGAGATTACTGATGGCTCCTTATTTTGCCCTGCAATCATTTGGTCCAACTTTTCTCTCTTTTTGTCGTTTCTTCTTCTTCTGCTTTCAAGGATTGTCCCACCTTTTGGCCAGGTACCATTCATGAAATTCGGGAGGGGGGTCCCTCTTTCTGTTTGTGAGTAGCATCATCCGGGTTATTTCTCGGAAATGGCGGGAGCTGAAGGCAAAATCGACAATATCGTGTCGCTTTGGGTGGGTGAAACTGCAAACAGCGGTGGCTGGTCTAGTCTAGTCTAGTTTGAAGCTCCTAAACATGGCTGTAGTTGGAGATGTTCAAGAGCACACTAGTTGTGTAGAGAGCATGGAGAGCATTGCGTTGCATTACACTGGATTTGCTGGTTTCTGCTTGGTTTCTTTCTTACAAGAAGATTTTTATCTACCCAGAGGTCGAGCTTTCATCACTTGGATCACCATTAGAAATTAGACTTCTGGAGCTACCTGAAATGTTGGTCCAATTAGTCCATTAAACTATGCCATGGGTTAACCTGCAAACAGCATGCCGATATTAGAACATTAATTAAAAAAATATTACTTATTACTTATAGAAACATTTATTTGTCTTAAGGGGTTTTTCTCGGGCCCCATTTTAGGCCTGCCTGTTGGAGTTTAGATGAAGTGGTTGGATTTGAGAAGAAACTGTTTTGTATATTATAACGGGACTTCACACGGGGAGTCCCAACTGATTACATCTGATTTATTAGAATTTTACAGTTGTAACAGTAAATTCCGCTAATCGATTATTATTCTATGAAAACGAAGATTTTTTTTTTGTTAATTTATTGTTTGTTTAATTCAGATGTAGAGAAGAAATTATAGAGCTCATTATTATGCAGAATGCGGGGCGGGCGACAATGTAAAAATAACAATCATAAACCCCCTGTGTTGAAATGTATAATAGTACTATTATTATTGTGTGTGTGTGAGAGAGAGAGAGAGGGAGAGTGAGTGTGTGTGTGTGTGTGTGTGTGTGTGTGTGTGTCAGAAAGAGTGTTTTCCTTAAGCGTTAGTCTATATAATTTAAGTAGAAGCATCACTCTTAAAACGAAATGAATTTAATTAAATTAAAACTCAAACAGACTAACTGGCTTGGGACATATTAAATATCATGCACTGGCTTTGCAAGTGGTCAGAATCTCAAAGTAGTGGAGAGTGAAAATGCCAGGCTCGGTTCAGCAGCTCCCGCCCCCTCACTTCACCCCCCGAACAGGAGGAGAGGAGTGCAGGACAGGAGGGGGGTTTCAAATTGCCACTTTGGCAAAAGGGATAAGAATAGTACATATTAAATGAAGGATTCAGGTATTGTATCGCGGAATGTGCTCTTTGCCCCATTTCCCCCTCTCTCTTCGTTTCCTTCTCGAAGGCATCGAGTTAATGCTTTCCCCCCAAATCGCTGTGCTGGTGAAATGTTTATTTTCACACTCATCTAAAAAACAAAGACTCTGATCATGTGTTTTGCTATTGATTCTGGAAAGCAGTGCTATTATTTATGTGGCAATGCAAACCTAACTTCAATACTTCATAAAGTTCTTTTGCTTGTGTGTTATTTATTTTTTTTGTAGCCTATAGGTTCAGAAATTCTTATAATCCATGTGTAATCTGTGGAAAATATTTCTTGATGTTTTTGGATTACTGGAGAAATCAGAAATTATCGTCCACTGTGATTTTAAAGTCTGCATTTGAACTCTTCTTTGTGGTTTATTTACATATTTGAAATGTCCCTCGTTATTGGTGTTTTTTCCCCATTCTACGGTTCTACGATGAAATCTCGAATGTGCCTTCTCTATTTAATATAAACCAAAATGTGGACGATTAAATAGTAACTAACAGTAGTACAGTAGTAAACTGAGATTGTAAGTTTCTGCTTTGCTCCTCTCATATTGTTAACCAGGGCCCTTTTTCTGTTGTACTACTGTGAATCAGATAAGCAGTGCAATATTAAAAGGGCATTGGATGACAAGAAACACTCCAACCTTACCATTCCAGTTAAACGTGTCCAAACTCCTTCTTAGAAATTATTCTCATTCTTAGAAGTAGATTTGGTTACACAGACTCATTCTGAGTTTTCATTTCATAATGTTTCCTTACTGACAATCTTTAATAAAATAAAATAGCCTAAATTAGGCCTCATTTGTAACATTTGCTGTCTGACATTAGTTCTTTTTTTATCTGTATTGCCTCAAAACATTCATGATTCTAATCTTTATCATAATCCTTTTTCTTTTTTTTTATAGGTGCCTATTTAATAATTTATACACAACATTTGTGTTCTGCTGGTACCAGTCATTTAATTTTTGGTTTACGTTTTATATACACATTAAGGTATATAAAATGCATTTATAACCTAGCTGTAAATTACATGCATTACTGTGACACATTAAGTGCGTTAAGTCAGTGACATACAAGTTAAATTTATTTTGATCGTCAGTTTTCACTTTATAGTCTGAAAAATGTATAATAAGCCATTTTATGACGTAAATAACCAAACGTAACCAAACTCTGGTTGTATAGCCTGAACTACTCATTAGAAAGTGCTAAAGTCTTTTGCTTTGACGATGTTGCACTACTGAACCATCTAATCAAGCAGTGCAATAGTATTGTCATTGCATTCGGCTTTCGCCAACTCGTATGGCGTTATACGGACAGAAGAATTTGCTTTAGCACCAGGGCAGCAGTAGGCCATGTGCTGTTTAATATGGACACGCTCAGTCAGACCCTTAAGGGGATTTTTTTTCTGTAACACGAGAGGGCCATAACAGTAGTCTTTATACTGACTCCAGACCTTCATAGTATAACTCTGGTGTAATAAATATGACCCAGACCGGGCTAAGTGTACTACAGATAGCCAGATAGCTTATACAGTGGCAGTCTGGAACCAACGTAAAGTCCATGTGTCCATGATACGTAACACTTACGTATACGTATAAACGTATACTGCTGGCCTGGAGTGCGTGCAAAGTCCATTCACGTGTCCCTCACACTAGTGGTGGGCGACATTATTACCACGATAAATTAGCCCACGTCACGATACGATTTTCTGATCTTTACCACGATAAATTAGCCCACGTAACAATTTAATTTTCTGATAATTGGCGCGATAAATTATCCCACGGCCCGATATAATTTTCTGATGATTACCAGGATAAATTAACCCACGTAAATAATGTCTCTGGTAACTGGCCTGCTAAATTACCCTACGTCACGATATGATTTTCTGATCATTATCTACCACAATAAATTAGCCTTTTCACTTTTTGAAAAACAAAATTATAAATTTATTAGACTTCTAGTGAACTGACATCTGATAAATCAGTGGTTATTAGATGTTTTCTGTATATCCAACGATGTCGCAAGGTCTTCATAAAATTCACGTAAAAATCACCTTCGTCTTCTGTTACTTGGCAAAGCTCCGTCCCACTGGACCAGGCCACAAATTCCGGCATATAAATAGGATATGGACACAATTAAGCTATTGGTCACGTTTATTAAAGAAACTGAGACTAGCACATAAAATTAATATTGCTGTTGCTACACTTTTAATCTGAAAACAAAGCAATGAAATAAAGCATATCTGATTTTAACTGAACGAAGCCGTTAAGTAAAAGCACACAGTATGCTATATTGGGCATTGTTTACAATTTTTAACCATTAGATTTTTCCTTGTTAAATAGTTTACGTTGGAATCAGTGTTTGCCTGTTTTTGCGCCTGGCGTATTTTGTCCTTTTGGTAAACATTAATGAAAACCTAATTTATAACTGTCATGCACATTCGTGTCTCTCTGTAATGGGCCTATCACACAACTTGGAGACATTATCTTTTGTAGCCATACTGCGCACACTGACACTGCAAGTACTTTGTGGAGGTCTGGATTTAGGCTAAAGTCCAGTGTCCCTGACCGTGTGTGTGTGTGTGTGTGTGTGTGTGTGTATAGGCCATCCATATAGTAGCAATGCTCTTTCCCCTCGTGGTTAAAAAAGGCCTGGATACCACGCCCCCAGAGAAAGAACATTCTGTTCAACAGAGCTTCAGAGGCCGTCTTCGTTTGGAACACACAAACTTACACGTTAGATTAAATAACGTTCATATATTAGGCTATAAATCCACTTTCTTAGATAGTAAAGAGTATTAGGTTTATTAAATGCCTCGTCAGTTGTAGCCAATTTGTTCATCTTGAAAATCCTAATGCCCGAACGGTTTCCTAAATCAGTTTTAAAAGCAGTCTTATCGTATCACGTGTAATATAAGCTGTTTATATATATATATATATATATATATATATATAATTAAACTCAGGCCATAGTGTTATTAGCCTACCTTCTCGCAGCCGGAACAGAATATGAACCACCTTCGAAAATCGTTATTTTATTTAATTCCAGTGGGATTTTTTAATCAAGCGCCGATAGTGTAAACAGTAGGCAATTTATTTTAAAAGAAGAGGCGGCGTGCAAAAGCTGTGCTTTGGGTTAAGCAGGCCTACAATAGCTATTTATTGTAAAATAATCCATAAAATAAAGCTGAGGCAGGCTTGTCACGCAATAAAATCAGACGTTATGAAAGGATTTCGTCCCACGCTTCCTAACAGCCGTGTCTGATAAATATCAAAATTAGAGATTAAACCATTTAGGCCTATTATAACACAAGTACGCATGTTTCTGCTTATGCTTTTTTACCCCCTGAAATATAGCTACTGAGCAAATAGATGTCAGGAATATGGACTAATATAGCTAATTGCTTTGCATGGGTAATGGATTCTGTGCTTCTGGTAAATATGTGAACACACAGGACTTAAACAAAAGCTATACATTTTGCAGGGGTATATGGTGGGACTGTGGAACAGAGGAGGAGGAGAAGGAGGGATGAATTTCCTATTTGAGGCAGGTCGGTGGGGGATGGGACTATTTGTAAGGAATGCGGGAGGGGGGCAGGTCTCGTTCAGTGAGGAGAGGAAGGGAAAGAGGGAGGGAAGGAGGGAACATCCCACCCAGAGTGACATTTTTACTCCTTGGTCGGTGTCTGCAAGGTTAGGCAAGCTGAAGTTTTACTTTCATCTCATCACTTAACAGACTGAGTGAGAAGTTTGGCCAAACGTAACGCTGCATGCATGAAGTTTCTTGCAGATTACTGACTTGGAGGTAGAAGGCGACAATTGTAAAAAAAAAAAAAAAAAAAAAAGATTTCTTTAAGAATTAAAGTTCTCGGCGATGGTTTGAATTACAGGCTTCATACTTCCCACATAACACCATGCATAGGGGATGTGCACATTGGCTCCTTTTAGATATCAAATGCATGCATCGTCAGCGAGGCAGTATGATTTCAGCTTGGAATTTCGTCTTCATAGAGTCTACACACAGTCCACTATTAACATCTCGAACACTATGGTTATGCTTCATCCAGGTCTATAGAGTACATTTGGTTTTCTATTGGTTATCTTTTACGTATCCTGGCAACAGCAAGGATATACCCCCTCTCCCACCACCACCAACACCACCACCACCACCCCCTCCAAAAAAAAAACCTCTTCCTCCTCCCCCTCCGCTTCCTTCCTCATGCGCGGTGGTCTCAGGGTCTCCAAATGGCAGCACGTTAGCATGCACATTACAAAAACATAAACCAAAATATAAATAAACCACCTCACTAGCTGCCTTCTCCAATGGTGATCTCCAGCTTAATTATGAAATATCACCAATGATTTCATGATCAATTGTAGCCTTTCTCTAGGCTACAGTCGCACTCTGATCTCTGTCTAGCCATTTCTTTTTTTTTTTGTTGCTCCATATCACTGTGGGTTTATTCATGAACATTGCGGTTACTTTTTTGATCATAATGACGGTGCGGTATATAGGGCGCAATTTCAGACCATTTTACCTCACATCACGTGCTGCCGTAAACGCCTAGAATTAAGGAAATTCATGGAAAATGTTCCCACGTGGCTCAACGCGCATGTGCAGCACTCTCACATGGGGAACACGGGGCCTTCGCGCCACCTTTTTTCTGCTCTTCATGATCATGGCTCGGCTTTGATAGCCTAGAAGGCCAAATGCATTGGTTCCATTGGTGGTAAGTGCAAATGAACGTTCTTCCTATAGCTTATAAGTGTTTCGTGTTAATTTGTTTTTAAATAATTGATCCACAAACTAGAACAATATATATTTTTTAAATTTGGTAACACATTAGGGCTCAAATAGCCCAGTGTTATTTTCTGGCGGGTTGTTTATCAATTGGTACCTGTCGCATTAGGAGATGCATATGTTACTGTCATTGTTGTTGTTATTATTAACAATATCATTAGGGTTATTATGGCAATAATAATTGTCATTGTTGCCATTATTCATTATTGATAGTGCAGCCTTTATACTGTGTAGAGTATCCAGTTCTCGTCTCCGTTTCCACCCACATTACAGTCTTCACTGTGAACGAAAGGCTCGTTTATAAAAAAAAAAAAGAAAAAAAAAGAAAAAAAAAAAAGTCAGCCATACTTGGCATAGGACATGTACGATCATGCATGTCACTTCAACGTGAAATCCCCCAAGAGAGGTGGGGGGGATCCAAAACTATTCTGTTGGAGCATGTCATTTGCTCGCAGGCAAAAACTGGTATGTGAGGAATTAAGAGTTTCCCGACGAAAGAGTGAAGCATATGAGCTTTTAATTTGGCCTGCGTTGTTGCTATGTGTCAAGAAGGTGAATCAGGATTCAGGCATATAGCCTAGGCTTATTGGATTGAGTGCTTGCTGATCTCAAATACTTTGCAGCATTTTAAGCTACACTGAAATGAGGAAATGAATGGATGTCATGTGGGCTAAGTGTACTTTAGGGCTGTTTCAGCAAGCACTTTGTCATGCCTTTATCAATGTATAGGCAATAAGAAAAATAATATATAAGCATATAAGTTGTATTGTTTGTTTTTCTTTTAGGTTGTATATTTCATATAAATGGAAAGGAGACTATGTACGTTTTGCAGGGTTTATTATTTATTTTTTTTAATAGATTTGTTGTTGGTCTCTCAACTGAGCCAATTCCTGTCTGAGGCCAACACCATGGTTTGTCATCTGCATTTCATTTTGAAACATGCTTTTTTTTTTTTGTCTAAATAGCACAATTAAACGTTATACAGGCTGAATCAGAAAAAAAATCGTTACACGTTATGAGAAATGATCTATAATTCTTTTTCAGATTAATGATTGAGTAGTGTAGAAATGCTGGTGACGTGTAATGTTTAATGGGTTGTTCATACAAAGCAGGTTTGATATGATGAGAGTGGCAGTGCTGAAGTAGGTGGCAGGAAAGGGGGTGTGGTCACAAGTACAGGTTTAAGGCCCACTAGTAATTCCTTTTAAAAAAAAATCATATTTTCTTTCTCGTTCTCGCTTTGAAATGCTAAAAGCTCAGCCATATTTACTTTAAGATGCTATATAATGCATTTCCATTATGAAGCCCACCTTGCAGGCGAGACCCTATCAATATTGCCTCTGCTTTTTCGACTGTAACTGTAGTAGTGCAATATTGCTTATAGGGTCTTGACTTTAAGGCATATCTGCAATAGCAAGTGTTGATCATTTGTTTTAATGTGATATGGTAAAAATGTAAGACAACACGCCGATGTGATGATCTTATATGACGGATGTATGTTTTTACTGAAATAGCTTTCATTTCAGTTTATTTTGCCTTATTTTATCATGATCTTGAGTTACAGAAATGTGGTCCAAACCCTAACCTTTTTTCAAATGAGTCAAAGGAAAAAAAAAAAGATGAAAGCTTGCTGAATGATATTATTAATTAGTGAGAAAAACTGCAAAAAAAAGTATTGCTAATTATTTTCCCAAAGACTTGCCTTTTAATTGTATTTTTTTACACTCATGCAAATTATTGAGACGAAACCTCAGTATTCAGGAAGTAGATCTTGTGAATAAAGCTAGAAAGATTGTGATTTGAGGTATTCAGCGAGGTATGCTCATATTCTTATGCTTTATTGATCTCTAAAGATTATTGCTGAAACAGTAAATATTCAATTAAAATAAATGCAAGGTTCTCTTCATTTTTTTGTTTTGCTTTCAAACACATTGAACTCATTAGAGAAAGTGTGTTTTGAAAACACATGTCCCTGGAGGCATGTTGGTGCACTGATTTGATGTTTTCCCACCATTTAATCAGAACAAGCTAGTGATTTTGATTATATAACTATTTATTTAGACAAATCCAGACACATTGTGAATTGAAGTTTATCTTTCAGAGAAGCATGAAATAAAGCACATATGGGTCATATACCATATCTATGTTCTTTTAAAGTTATTTCCTGACCTCATCTTTGAATAGATATACAACAATCCATAAGAAATGATAGTGGACGTCATGTGGATTAGGTACCGTATGATTTATTAATAAGATGCTTTGCTTATGTAGCAGATTTTATTCTAGCAGTTACCATTAAGTGAAACAAAATATTAATTACTTGTGTGCATGTGTTTCTGACAAGGAGGTCAAGAACTGTTTGTGTGAGCGTGTGTGTGTGTGTGTGTGTGTGTGTGTGTGTGTGTGTGCGTGTGTGTGTGTGCGCGCAAGTGCACATGCAAGTGTATGTCTGGAATAGCTCTTGTATCCACTGGCTGTTCATTGTCTGTTGCCTGACACTCTTTCTCTGTTGCACTACTGTGGGAGATGCAGCTAGCAGTGCAATAATGAAAGGGCATCAGTCCACTAGACTAAAACTCAAACATACAAATACATACCTTCTTATCTATTCCTCTGCAACACGTGTGGTTCTCGGTGATCTAGCACAGAGCTCCCAATCACAATTTAGCATGTAGGACTTGCATGTGGTTATTCTTTGTGTGCTTTATGTTGTAAATTCAGATGTATAAATAAAAGTGGAAATCATTCATTGTGATTTTTCTTGCATCCGTGTAACCTCCTCTTTGACACATGAACATCTTCATACTATAAACGCCTTTAACTTTTCTTATTTTAAAGCTTACTGTAATAAATATGCATAAATCTCATTTTAACCAGGATTTTGTTTACTCGCTTGAAGTCACAGATGGCATAGGAAATGATATGTGTCTGCTTTAATTTCTACACAAAACCATTTCACAGGAACAAAGGTATTAGGATGTTATTAACCTGTGGTCTGAAATTCATGAAACAAAGGGATGATGGGAGGAATAAAGAAACACATTTAGTGTCCTCTGAATTATTTTAGTGCTGTCACCGTCATGATAGACCATTTTGTTTCTATAAGTGCTATTTGTAGGCATTTAAAGTGAATGATCATGTTCTGTCCTAATCACTTGCGGACATGTAGCTCATACAGAGGTTACGGTTTCATTATTTTAGCAAAAGAAGCACAAAATAATAATGATCATGATAACCTGCTCATAAATATAATATAAACCCTAGATAATATAGAACAGAAATGTAAGCCTGGCAAGGTCAGCAACTGAACGAAGGCAGCATGGCGGACAAAGAAAGGGAAT
>JANCOA010000032.1:2499991-2510479 GCA_024363135.1 Leptodoras oyakawai
TCTAGCAGTATTACAGCTCAAAGTAACTTGAATTCAGGTCTACCAGCCTTAGCATTGGATAATCCAAGTTGATGACTGAGCACTCTTGTAAATCGCTCTGGATAAGAGCGTCTGCTAAATGCCATAAATGTAAATGTAAAGGGACAACTAGAAGGTAATGCAGACATGATGGACCCCTGGGACATAAAGTGACCATCCACTTCACCGTCCACAAACCTGAGTGATCCTGTAAGAGTGGGGGGCAACAGCATCCAGACATCCCAGTTTACCAGAACTCTCTATGTCTACCTAGGGAAAACCTAGGGTTCCTCCCAGATCTGTGCCTTTTCACAACAGATAACAAGGTTACAGTTACAAAAGGCTTGACTAAAATCTAAGTTTACAGCCTAGACTTAAACACTGAGACTGTATATGAGTCCTGAACACTAATTATAAGGCTGGTCTATAACTGTAGGGCTTGATGAGGCCCTGATGTAGTCTTCAGAATTCGAGGTACCAACAAAAAGCCTGCACCTTTTGCACAAACCAAAGCAGAAACAATGATTAAATTAATCATTTAAAGAAGAGCATAGAGAAAGAAAGATCATGATCCAAGACACTGAAAATGAAGCACCAGTTATACTGCTATGAATATAACCTTCTCAGTGAACATAGCAGCTTTGTCTTACCGGTCTCTTGTTCGGTTTCTCTCTCTTCATCCGTCGACATCCTGTTTGGTCTCTTTATCTTTGCTATGATGTCCATACTGAGAATTCCAAGATAGCAGCAGCTTCTATCAAGCTGAAGACTCATAGCTGTGCCATAGAGCGTTATACACTGCAGTTACATACTGCTAGAACAGGTGTTTGGGGCATGGAGGTGTAGTGACAGACGTGCCATTGTCCCATGAAGTCAGCGTCCCATGAAAATGATTTTGAATATGTTGTTGTATAATGCTGCTTTATTTCATAGTTGTTTCAAGTTCTTAGTGATGGGCTTTTGAGATCATCATACTAATTCTGCTCTGTATTTTATGCCAACAGAGCAGTGAGCCAGTAAAAGAGCTGTACACACAGCTGGTAGAAAAGATCGAGGCAGCTAAACGGAGTCCACCTGAACCTGAGGAAGCTCCAACCCTGGACCTGGGCCTGCACCCGGTCGCCGTCCCCGCCACGCCCACCACTCCTCTCTGATACGGACAGCATTCCCGCAGAGATCGAATCGAAGGAGACGCAGCTATATTTCAGTAGTGCATTATGTATCATTTCTCTTTTCTTATCCAAAGGTCCAAAGGTCACAATGGCAGCGTTGAGGACTAGCGCCTATTGCTTTGTATTGTTTTGTCGTGACTGAGTGTTTTAAAGCGTGATCCAGTTTAAAACTGATACTATATGTACAGTACTGTTGTGACTGACCCTATGATGTATGGATTATTTGTAGCCAAGCCCAACTGTAAATAAAATTATTTCGAAAACCAAGTCTTCCAATTACATCTTTTGTTTTTTAATGGTTTAGAGACCAAATCTCTGGCAGGAAATGTCACCCTGATGCCAATTGAGGAACTTAAACTGATCTGTAACATTTATGCTTTTATTTATCTTCCTCTATTGATTCTCATAGAGCATGAGAGACAAACCTGTTCCTCTGTTAACCTCTCTCCTGGTGCTCTAATTAGGAAGTACCACTATATAAATATAAACAGGAATTGAAAACATTGAAAACGGGAATTTAGAAAGTTGTTTAGGAACTGGAACATGTATGTGCCCACAGTGATAGGATTAGGCAAATAGTGATAGGAATTTCCCTGGAGACTCCCTGTACTTGATTTCTCAATACTTGATTATGATTTCTTTCTTTTATGGCAAGTATTGCCTGGCTAGAAAGTAGACTCGCTTCCTTTCTAAAGCCCAGACGTGTGAACATACAGCACTGTGCAAAAGTCTTGGGCACCCTGTTGTTTTTTGTCATCTTTTGTTTATGATGTTTTTATGTGTTATTGAGTCTGCAGAAAAAGATTTTATACTTCCATACATTACTCTTCCAACAAAAATTACACAAAAGTGTTTGGAGGTCAGTAACAAAAGCAACACAGTACATAACAGACCATTTTTCAGACCAAATACATAATGAAGTGCTGTCCTCAACAGTATGCTTCTCTCTCCCTCCACTATCCCTCCCCTATCTCTCGTCTCTCCCTATACACTATCTCTATCCTAACCCTCCTCTGTCCCTCCTCTGTCCCTCCTCTGTCCCTAAACCTTATCTCTCCCCAACCCTCCTCTGTCCCTAAACCCTCTCTCTCCCCAACCCTCCTCTGTCCCTAAACCCTCTCTCTCCCCCAACCTTCACCTGTCCCTAAACACTATCTCTCCCCAACCCTCCTCTGTCCGTAAACCCTCTCTCTCCCCCAACACTCCTCTGTCCGTAAACCCTATCTCTCCCCCAACACTCCTCTGTCCCTCCTCTATCCCTCGTCTGTCCCTAAACCTTATCTCTCCCCTGTTCCTTGTCTGTCCCTAAACCATATCTCTCCCCTAAACCTCCCCTATCTGTCCCCTAACCCTCCTCTGTCCCTCCCCTGTCCCTGCCCTATCCCTCGTCTGTCCCTAAACCTTATCTCTCCCCTATCCCTTCACTGTCGCTCATCTGTCCCTAAACCATGTCTCTCCCCTGTCCCTCCCCTATCCCTCGTCTGTCCCTAAACCTTATCTCTCCCCTATCCCTTCACTGTCCCTCGTCTGTCCCTAAACCTTACCTCTCCCCTATCCCTCGTCTTTCCCTAAACCTTATCTCTCCCCTAACCATATCCATCTCCAAACCCTCCCCTGTCCCTCCCCTAACCCTCCTCTGTCCCTCATCTGTCCCTAAACCCTATCCCACTGTTTCTTTGCTGTATATAGAAAAAAGTATTTGTTTACTTATTAAAATAAATAATTTATTAGTTTGTTCAATTATATGACTTACTGTACATTTTATAGAAGTTTAGGCTGACCTTAGTGGCTAGTAGGTAGTGTTTAGACACAGGGAAGGCCTGTTGTTTTCATCTATTAATGTTAATTCTGTTTCAATCTATTAATAATTACTAATAATATCAAGCACAGTAAAAGAAAGCAAAACAAAAATAGGTTTTTGGATAAACTTTAAGTCTTAGTGATGAGAGATATCCTTATGTAAACTGCTAGTATGAAAAAGGTTTAAGGCAGAGATAAAGTATGGAGCATTATGACTGGGTCCACCTACGTATTTAACAAAAAAAAAAGTATAGCAGGAAACATAATTTAACAGCAGCAAAGGTAACACCATACATTTATAGATGAAACCCGCCAACATTTTCTTGGTTTATTTTATTATTTACATTTTTTTAGCAATGTAAATCCATCCATGTATTTAGTAAGTGTACAATTACTGATTTTATCCTACCCTGTCGTCAGTATGTTTATTTACAGCATTCTCAGCATAGAAGATATTGTATGGGAACCTAATAAACTGAAAACATAGTGTAATTAGATGAGTATGGGGATAGGGGCTGTATAAATATCACTGGAAAGTACATGGTTTGACTGGTTTCTGCAGCCTGATTCTAACACGGTGAGAAACGCTGAGTACACTCAAGATACCTGGTTTCAACCGTTTCAGGTTACGTACAAAGCAAAGGAGGCCAAGGGCAGGGAGCAGAGAAGAGAGACCTGAGAGACAACAGACCTTAGACATTTTGTCTCTGCATTAATGCACTGACTCAGACTCAGCTATACATACACTGTATCGTTGTGGGCAGGGGGAATGCACCCGGCTTGATGTGTCTGAAAGCTAGACGGCTTTGCTTCTTTAGAACATCCTCTGGAGGCTATTTATGAATATGAAAGCAGACAGGAAGCCTCACAAAGTTGCACAAACGTTGAGGTAAGTTTAATTACTGAGCGCTGTGAAGTGGCTCGTGGAAGCCATTCGTCTTCAAAGCCCTGCGAGAACGTAAGTAACTAAACAATTCGTGTTTTATTTAAATCTATAAATCGATATGAAACAATTGTGCTCATCGTTTGTAGATGCTGAAATGAATATATACCCAAAATGTATGTGAATGTTTGAAAAGCATTAAAAGCATAATATCTATATATTTTTTTCCCCATTCAATTTTGCTCTCTAGATGAATTGCACAAATGTTTCCTCCCCCACTAACCAAACCATAGAATGTTCAGTGGAATCCCAGCCTGCCACCCTGTCAGTGCTGGTCTGCCTGGTCCTCGTGTTTGGGCTTCTCCTGAACATCTTCAGCATGTGGGTCTTCAAGTACCGCACACCTGAGTGGAAGTCAGGAACGGTTCTCCAGTTCCACCTGGTCATCAGCGATCTCATCTTATGTCCTCTAGCACCCTTTTTAACGGTTTACTTTGCCCTGGGTCACTGGCCTTTCGGACGGCTGATGTGTCATCTCAAGATCATCCTGATGGTCACTCACTTTTACGGTAGTATCTTCTTCCTTACTCTCATAAGCATCCACCGTTACGTATCCGTCGTCTACCACAGTCAGGAATTCCGCATGAAACAAAAGGACTTTGTAAAGAAGCTTTGCGTAGGAGTCTGGGCTGTCGTGCTGATTACAGGAGTGGTGTGTAGTGTGCTTCTGGATACAAACCCCAAAGGGAATCGTACCTTGTGTCTCAGCATCCACCAGGGAAACAACACCGAGATTTATTTTGTTTCTAGTTTCATCCAACTCTTAGCCGGATTCCTGATCCCCTTCACAATATCGCTGGTTTGCTACAGCCGCTTGGCAAGATCCGTGTCTGGCCTCAACATCTGCCATCCGAAAGGCAAGCTCATAAAGAGCAAGTCACTCAAAATGATGGCTGTTTGTTTGCTGATTTTCGGATTGTGCTTCATGCCCTTGAATGTCATCTATACTGTATTAGTGGTGGTCAAGAAATTCTACTCCCGACACTGCGCTCTGCTTTTGCAAGTGGAAACATCCTACTACTTCTCCTGGATCCTGTCTTCAGCCAACTGCTGCCTTGATCCACTGATTTATTGCTTTGCGTCACGGAACTTTAAGGCAGCCTTCCGCAGCTCGCTGAGGAAAATCGGAGTCAGGATCCAAACACCTCGTGAGGATGTTGAGCATGAAAGCGCTCTGACCACACATATCATCCCCACTCCTAGGACAAGTAAGAAGCAAAATATATCCATCACTCACTTTTAATTCCTGTACCTGATTCTGCATGCTCAGCTGGGACCCCTACAGGTATTGCCTTTAGTACCTTTGGTGCATGTTTTACCTGGGAGGATTTAACTATGGGGCATTTCTAAAGTGTTCATAAAATCAGGTTTGAACTTAAATTTCATGGATTTCTTCATATTTTGAAAGTGAAAAGCAGGGATTTAGGAAACCTGTAAGTGATGTGGATTTGTTCATAATTTGTTATTCATATTTATACAAACTGAAACGTTTTCGTGCCCATGCATCAGTACGATAGTGCACTCTCACTTCTCAGGGGACTTTCAGACAAGCCAGTGTTACAGAAGCAAGACTGACTGAAGAAACATATCAAATTCCCAATGTTAAGGACAGAAAGACAGGACCAAGATGGACAAGGAAGGAAAGAATGAAGAAAGGGATGAATTAAGGGCAAAGATGAACAAGGAAGGAAGGAAGGAAGGAAGAGTTCAAGGGCAAAGATGGACAAGGCAGGAAGGAAGGAAAGAAGAGATTAATTAAGGGCAAAGATGGACAAGGGTGGAAGGAAGAGATTAAGGCCGAAGGAAGGAAAGAAGGAAGGGAGAGATTAATTAAGGGCAAAGATGGACAAGGGAGGAAGGAAGGAAGAGATTAAGGCCAAAGATGGACAACAAGGAAGGAAGGAAGGAAGGAAGAGATTAAGGCCGAAGGAAGGAAAGAAGGAAGGAAAGTAGGAAGGGAGAGATTAATTAAGGGCAAAGATGGACAAGGGAGGAAGGAAGGAAGAGATTCATTAAGGGCAAAGATGGACAAGAGAGGAAGGAAGAAAGAGATTCATTAAGGGCAAAGATGGACAAGGAAGGAAGGAAGGAAGGAAGGAAGAGATTAAGGCTGAAGGAAGTAAAGAAGGAAGGAAAGAAGGAAGGAAGATATTAATTAAGGGCAAAGATGGACAAGGAAGGAAGGAAGGAAGGAAGAGATTAAGGCCGAAGGAAGGAAAGAAGGAAGGAAGAGATTAATTAAAGGCAAAGATGAACAAGGGAGGAAGGAAGGAAATTCGGAAAAAAAGACAGACATACATGAAATAAAGTTCTTTCATGTGAACATTAAGATGGTTTATGACTAATAAATCGGCCATAGTTAGGGAGGATTTAGGATTATTTTTGTAATTAACTGAAATATTCATTCAAACATCTAACAATAGATCATATTTCCATGTTTATAAATCTTTTACAGAATCTTTTACAGCCTTTTGGCAAATTATTAAATTATTCTTCATTTATCATTTAGTTTTACTCTTACTATTTTACTCTAATTATTTCATTTTAACAGTTCCTTACAATCACATGAAAGGTACATATCAAAAGTACACAAGCTTTACTCGCCCCACCCCCCCAACCCCACCCACCCACCCACCCACCCAAAGAGATATTGAGATAAAATGAATAATTAATCGTTTACTTTTCATTAGAAAGGCCAGACTGTCACTCTTTAAGGAGGAAGAGAGGAACATATAACAGCAGGTTCTCATTTGTAAAGCAGAAAATACTTAAATATGATTTATATTTACAAACTACTGACCCTTCATGATGGAGCACAGGCTGTCACTCTGGTCTTTAGCTGTCATTCACCAGGATTTCTAACATGACCCCTTTTTCCTGACATGGCTCTGATTTCACATTCCTTGTACAAAGTATATATTTTTATAATTAATGTATTATTTAATTGTGGTATTTTGATATATTTACTTTTGAAGTATTGTTTATTATGTATGAGCAATGCATGAATATACAGTATTTCTGCCACATTCTTCTAAGGGGACACTGAAGGCCTTCCTGCTGCCACTGTGAGTTACAAATAGATTGACATTTTATAATGAAATCAGTTAGGAATTTAGTATTTTAATGCTATTGTAATTGAATTCTTTGTCATTGATGCATTCCTATGTTTGTTATTTAGCTGTTATAGCAAAATGTCAGGTGGTTATGTTGACCGTAATTCGTTAATGCTTTTGAGTAACTGGAATGAAACTGGCAATAAAGGAAGTTATATATATATACTGTATATATATATATATGCATCTGTGAGTTGCAAGCTTCAGTGAGTCAAACTGTGAACTGTCTGCAATGACCTTGAATGACATCACTTGAAAATCGAAAGATTCTCAGTTGCACAGCTCTTGATGTGACCTTTCTTACTTTAACTTACTTGTTTTCCACTCTACATGTCTCTATATGTTTATTATAATTTAGTTTAATTTTCCAGTGACAGGACACCTAACCATAACCCTAACCCTAGCCCTAACCCTAACCCTAACCCTAACCCTAACCCTAGCCCTATTTGCAGATTAAGCCAACCTGTTTCTGAGTTACTATAAAAACTGTAATAATATAATATAACATAACATTATTAATGGTAGGTTGTAACATTTTTTTTTAATCAAATAAGCCACACTTTTCATTAGATTGCGTTGATGATCGTAATATGAATTACTGAAATACTATTGGGCTTATCTGTTCCTCCGAAAGAAAGAAAAAAACAGAAGACCTGCCCTTGTTCTTCTTCCTCTTTTTTCACATCCTGTAGCAGTTGATGCATCACCACATGAATACACAGTTTTCATTTTTTCTCCAGTCCTTCAAAGATGACCAACAACAACAACGAAACGATTTGCCATCCAGTAGCCCAGCACATCAGCCTAACGATCTTCCTCTGTCTGGTCTACACGACAGGGCTTCTTCTTAATGGCTTCTGCCTCTGGGTCTTCATCTTCCGGATGTCCAAATGGAACGCCGGTACGGTTTTGCAGTTCAACTTGGCAATAAGTGATGCGCTTGCTTCTCCTGCCACTCCATTGATGGCTGCCTACTTCGTCAACGGGAACAACTGGGAGTTCGGCATGTTTCTGTGCGAGCTGAAGATAACATTACTCAGCGCTCACTTCTATGGTAGTATTATGTTCCTCACCCTTATCAGCGTTCATCGCTACGTGGTTGTGGTTCACTTCAAGCGATCGTCGCCGATGAAACGGAAACCCTTTGTGAAGAAGCTGTGTTGTGCAGTTTGGTGTTTTTTGATAGTTGGCGCTGTAGTGTACGGCATTCTGCTACCCGTTACCAACGTAGACGGGCACAAACAATGCCTTTCCATACATCAAACCAAACTTACCAACGCGTACTTCGTTATCAACTTTGTACTCTTCATTTTCGGCTTTCTTGTGCCTTTCACGGTGTCTGTGGTTTGCTACAGCTGCCTGGCTCGATCAGTATACCAGGTCAATGTCATCTCTCTGCAAGGCCAGTCAATCAAAACAAAGTCACTAAGGATGATAGGAATATGTCTGGTCATCTTTGGAGTCTGCTTCCTTCCTCTTAACGTTACCCGGTCTGTCGCGGTTATCCTTAAAAAGTACTACCCTGAATGCTGTGAGCTTCTGTTACGAGTAGAAACGGCGTACTACTCATCCTATGTCCTGGCAGGAATCAACTGTTGCTTGGACCCCCTTATCTATTTCTTTGGCTCGCACAATTTTAATAAAGCTTTCCGAAGATCTGTGAAAATAGCAAGAGGTCAACAGGAAAGAGACAACAGAACTGAATCCGACACGACGAGCTACAGCGTAAACCGAAATGTCGTCTATGCAGTATCTTCAGGAGTGTTGTTATAGCATCTCAGACCTGCAATTTGTCTCTTTCATATTCCCATTCGTATTTTAAGAGATGTTTGGTTGTGATCGCTTTCTGTTTGATGATATTTCCTTGCCAGCGAGGCGTGCGGTGCTTGAATACGCAATGCTTCTGTAGCTTTGGGTTCTACTGTCAGACGTTTGCTTCAGCTGTCTATGTTCTTTTCTTCCAGTGGTTTACTTTGCAATGCTGGTCTTCCTGATGTATTTGGTCGTAGTGCTAGTAAGCTAAGAATGATGTTTGTAATAATATGAAGCATGCGGTTTGCACAGCCAGTCAATGCTATGAACACTAGTTCATAGATTATTACGAGTTTGGTTTATGGGTTTTAGTTGAATCTAAAAGTATAATATTTATATAAGAAATGTTTATATCTGAGCTAAGAAATATAACCTACAGACCTGGAGTGTGCTTACCTTTATTAAAGCACTCATTCTTAGAGTCTCCTTAGACACAAAGAGCTGCACTGTGGTGCAGTATTTAGCGTCACATCTTCAGGATCCCTGGTTTCATCCTGAGCTCAGATTCCTGTCTGCAGTGGAGTTTCACATGTCCTTCCCTGTGACTCTTTGGGTTTCCTCTTGGTTCTGTGGTAAACTCTCACTTCTTAAAATGACCCACTAGGCAGACTAGACACTAGGAGCCTGTATGTGATAGCATGTGCACAGACCGGCGTTCCGTCCAGGGGTGTCCCTGCGTCACGTTGAGTGTTCCTGGGATAGGCTCTGGATCCACTGCAAGGATCCTTAGCCAGGATAAAGTGGCCACTAAAGAATGGAATTATGATTAAGGCAATTAGATACGAAAGACTAAATCATTTATTGATCTATTTAATGAAGTAATAAGGATGCTGGTGCACAATTATCAGTTTGACCAGTTTGAGCTGTCTTTTGCCAGTTGGTCATAATTAATCTAAAGTATGGTACATTGTCAATAATCAGTAGAGTTTTGTAGGGCTCATGCTATTGGGGCTTATACAAATCAACCACGCCACTGACCTACTTACCAATCATCAGACCTGAAAATTGGGAAGAGGATTCAGCATGAAATGAGCAGAGGAACTTGGACAGAACAAAAACATTTAGCTGATATTTGTAATTCGTGTCATACCATGGCTGGGTCAACAGATTGGTGACACAAAGAGTAATCTGTATTAATGAGCAAAATTGTGGTGAGAATGAGAAACCATTGAGAGAGTAGTGCTAGCTTTACTTTTGTTGAGAAGAAGGGGGCTATTAAAAGGAAAAGAATTAATTCAATAAAATCCAATGAATACATATACTATATATATATATATATAGAACATATATTGAGAACCGATTGCCATTTATCGAAATCTACCAGCCAACCCAGGTGCTAACATACCGCCATACTGGTTACCTCACCTTTACCTTTACCTCATAATAAGTAAAAATAAATACATATAAAAATATGTATTTATAGTAAAATAAATATAGTAGCATGCACAAGTTTTAAGGGGAAATTGTTTTTAGGTACAACTTTGATTATTGATGGCTTTTTTTTACTTCTGCATTATTGAGTCAGTTATTACCGTACAGTACGGTGCAGAAAAGCAAAGGTGCCTATGAAAATAATGATGTTTGTACATAAAAAGGAAACCCTACAACCTGAAGTAAAGCATAATAAACT
>JANCOA010000032.1:2609097-2619244 GCA_024363135.1 Leptodoras oyakawai
AATGTAAATAGTCATGAAAATAAAGAAAACGCATTGAATGAGAAGGTGTGTCCAAACTTTTGGCCTGTACTGTAAGTCATTTGTTTAAGTATTTACACCAGAAATTTAGGTTTACATAAAATAGGTTTACAGCATTTAGGAGAAAGCCTATAAAGAAGTGCTTAGTCGTCTCTATCAAAAAGGCACCTTCATGCTGTTCATCCAAATCCATAATATAAGATTATATTGATAATAAGATTTTATTGCTTACCCTAAGCTTCATTTAAATTTAAACAGTTTTCCAGTTACTAGATGGAATTATATAGAGTAAGTGTTGGAGCAATTTGTGTAGCATTAATGTTAATCGATTACATTCTGGAATGATTAAACCATGTGTGATAGAATAGTGCAGTAGTAATGTGTCCTGGGTTTGCTCCTACTTGGGTAAAAGAGCAGAGTTTTGTGAAAAAGTAGTCATTTTTATTATTGGCATATTGGTGCAAAAAAAAAAACAAGAAAGAAAGCCAACACAAACTCATAAATTAAAACAAATGAAACGCATGCAAATCTTACACAAACATTTACACACAACTTGATTAAAAGATTGATAAATGAGCCCTGTTATCCGTGTTTATAAGTTTATGATATTAAATAAAAGCCCATTGTTGGTTGATTTAAATGACCAAAGAGCATGTAATAATAACGGTTACAATAATCTCTCCAGAATAATACATTTATTAATATCAGTTTAACGCTCAAGAAACTTAAAACTGCAGGATCTCAGTGCTTACTAAAATAGCCAGGATCTATAAATGTGAAAAGTTTAATACTAGTCTATGAGTGCTTGCCAAACTCAATGCACTGCTTTACTGGTGTGAGTGGATCAGACACAGCAGTGCTGCTGGAGCTTTAAACACTGTGTTCACTTACTGTGCACTCTATGAGACACATCCACCATATTGCTCCACCCTATAGATGTAAAGTCAGAGGCAGTAGCTCGTCTGTTGTTGCACAGTTTGTGTTAGTCATCCTCTAATCCTTCATCAGTGCTCACAGGATGCTGTTGACCAGACATTTTTGGTTGGTGGACTATTTTCAGGCCAGCAGTGACATTGAGGGGTTTAAAAACTCTCCACTCACACCAGTTCAACACACACTAACACCATCAACACACCACCACCACTGCAGTGTCATCTGAGAATGATCCACTATGCAAATAGGACCTGATCTGTGCTGGTCCTGTGGGGGTCCTGACCATCAGAAAACAGAGTAAATGGGACTAACAGAGTGTGTACAGTGTACAGTGTGTAACTGAGTGTAGAGAATAGGTCATAATGTTACAGGACACAGCCGACAGCCCTATTGGACAACTGTTAAAATTCATATTATGATTATTTTATAATATGAATTATATTATGAATGAACTAGTTTTGATGCCTTATATATATATATCTCGTAGGTCTAAAACAATTTGACCACCACTCTGTAAAACTGCATGCAATTATAATAAACTGAGATCAGTATACTTTATGATGATATGAAATGTCGATAAAGTATACTAAAAGATTATTCCCTAAATAAGCTAAAGATCAACACAATGATCAGCACTGAACAAATTAATTCTGAAGATTTAGTGTTATGTATTACGCAGCCCTATGTATTATAATAAGCAATCAGAATGAACCTTTTCAGGAAAAAGAGCTAAATGCCACAATTGAAGCCATAACACTGATGGATGTGGAGCTGACATTTCCTATACTTAAGCCCTTGAAAATCCCAGCTTAATACTCCGAATTGTTCAATCATTAATAGAAAAGGTAATTATGAGAGCGAGGATGTCTGTCTCTCCTCAGGTGACCCAGCAGACAGCTCCTGAGAGTTTAAGGTGTTCATTAGTGTCATTAGGACAGTAGGAGTGACTAATTCTGCATCAGTTTGAGCATTTTTATGCAGAGTTATCCAAGGTGATGGTTTCGAGCTGCAGTAATTTGTCACACTCACTGGTGCATTGTGGTCTGTTGACGTGAAGTCGGTCATGCTATCAGAACTAAACCAAGGACAGGGTTGATTCTGCAGCCTGGATCACAGACACAACACAAACATTCGCTCAGTCGAGCGGAATAAAAACACAAGGAGACTCTTCTCTCTTCTCTCTTCTCCTTGGAGGTCCTGTTGTTCGTGTACAGTCAGACTGCAGAGGCAGCGCTGTCACGTCGTCCGTGTCCTTACCCTGCGCGTCTCTGTGTCTGTATCCAGGGCTCGGTTTACAGTAAGGAGGAATGCAGTCTAAATAAAAACATTTCACCTTGTAACACTGACACCGACCTTTAAATTAACACAATCATAAAGATGCTCACTGTAAATATCATATATATAATATGTTTCACGCAGTAGGAAGTGATGGATGGATTGCAGGCCAAGGAAAAATATTTTCTAAGAACAGCGTTACAGCGTTATTGATCGCAGCAATTTCACAATGATACAAAAACTTTTTTTTATTAAAGAATGAAACGATGAGACACGGAGGACATTTTATGGAAGGAGACTTGAGGCAAAGGAGTTTATGCTATCCTGTTTCTCTGTAAAATGATTGTTGAGAAATACAGACATAGAGAGGGATGGGATGGAGAGAGAGAGAAAGTGAGAGAGAGAGAGACACTGGTAACTGTTTATTGCTGTTCTGATGTATTGAAAACAGGAACTAACTTCTCTCTTGGATCTTCCACAACATTAAACCGTTAAAATCCATGATGTGTCATTCACGAATATATTAAACATCACAATTGTTTTGCAAACCGCTGGGGTGTAAGTGGATTAACCATCTCCAGACTGTACTGTCATACGAAAATAAGACATTTTCAGGAGGCTTGTGTGTCGTGCCACATTATACACCTTCTGAGCAATTAGATTAGACTTGTGACAATTAAATATCATTAAAGAAAGTACGGTAGCAGGATAGCTATGTAAGTAACCAGGTTTAACCCCTTTAATTTGCTTTATTACCTCAAACCTTGCTTATTCTTCAGTCATTACTTTATCTTATAGCATATTAGTATAACATACTGCGGTATCTCTTGTCCGTGATGACACAAAGAAGTTGAGGTAAAGAAGCTCTGCTGACACCGTCTTCTTCTTTGTTAATACAAAAGGGATTTGTTAATACAAATATCAAATAATAACAGAATCAGACAAGTATCGGTTACAAGCCCCGGGAGCCCTTGGAGAGTGCATAGAAGCCAGATTTACACTCTGAAGTATTAAGGCTAGAGCTTCGGGATTTTATACGTTGAGAAAAGGACACATGGTGAAGGGGTGGCTCAGTGGTTAAGGTGTTGGGTTACTGAATAGAAGGTTGGGGGTTCAAGCTCCACCACCACCAAGCTGCCACTGTTGGGCCCTTGAGCCTCAACTGCTCTGTTGTATAAATGGGGTAAATGTAAGTCACTCTGGATAAGGGTGTCTGCCAAATACCATGAATATAACTATGGCTCACAAATCCAGGAGCCTTAGACACAAAAAAAAACATGACTATACAAAGTTTTGCTTAACTACCAGAGAGGCCTCAGACTTAAAACTAGAGAGGTGCATTTCCTTAAGAAAATGCGAGTGTGATTGCAGCAAAGCAGTGACTTTAGCATCAGCACCATTTGCATTAGTGTGTGTGTGTGTGTGTGTATCTGTGTAAATCCGTAGTTTGGGAGTGCCAATACTTTTTTATCAAACACAGGAGTGTGTGTGTGTAAGCATATAGTAGCTGGGAGTGTAAATACATTTGATCAGACTGGTCATAATGTGTATGCAATGTGTTATTCAAGCAGAAGTACAGATGACAAAAAAAATAGAAACTGAAATGAAAATCAATGGAAGTGGATGGGAAAAAAGGGTGAAAAAAATGAGTGTGGAGGGAAAACGAGTGCATGGATCCTTTAGCCTTATACAAGCGCACTGATCCCGACCGTATCGGACGTTTTAGAGCTGAAACAGTGTTGATATTTTAAAAATTATGGCAGTTGAAATCCATACAAAACTACCCCGAATGATCCTGACGGATAACAATAGTGTGCTTCCTGCAATCACACTAATAAAACAGAAATGCTCCATCTAAACCAGAGAGCCTAAAGACCCTCTCATATACTGTATCTTAAACAACACAAAGCTCAGATACTACGATACTACATTTACATTTATGGCATTTGGCAGACAACCTTATCCAGACCGACTTACATTTATCTCATTTATACAGCTGAGCAGTTGAGGGTTAAGGGCCTTGCTCAAGGGCCCAGCAGTGGCTATTGGTGGGATTTGAACTCACAATGGGATTTGAGCTACACTGCCCTACTACTGTACTACTATAAATAATGTCGTAATTACAGAAAGACTCACAGTCTGAATCCTGGTAGTTGTGTAATATAGGATTTTATACATAGCTAGTTCTTTAACAAATCTTTTATCATTTAAATGAACTGTCTTTTTCTTTTTATGAAGCCAAAACGACTTCGGTTAAGGGCAGGCAAGGAAGAGGTAGTCTTGTATAGACAGATTTGGGCTAATTTCTGGGCCAGAAAAACTATAAACACAAGGTTGAAATAAAATAATAAAATAACTAGGCCAATACATGGCAATGCATGTCAGTATTGTGAGTAATGCTTTTTGAAATGTGGTTGTTAATAATGCTTGGAAACACTTTAATAAATTACAAACTGCCCCTTTAAGAGAGCAAAGCGCCCTTTTATGGAATTCTGATTTAGAATTCACAGCTTAGTGATTAAGTGACACTGAAGGAATGTAGTCAGTAATGCCTCGTTTTTTTCAGAGAGCCTGTATCGACTTTGCCATCAATGCCAAACCTCTGACGCGCTACATGCCCCAGAACCAGCAGTCTTTCCAGTACCGCATGTGGAAGTTTGTCGTTTCTCCACCTTTCGAGTACTCCATCATGATCATGATCGCCCTCAACACTGTGGTCCTCATGATGAAGGTTTGTGGATCTTCTCATGTTTCTTGTCATTTTCCTTAGTCATTCATTCAGCTTTGGGAAAATCCGGCTTTGAACCTTTGAACCACGGCTTTCTTGAGACAGTCGCTTTACTTTTTTCTGACCCAACAGTACTACAATGCTCCAACCGCCTATGAAGCAATGCTGAAGTATCTAAACATCGTCTTTACTGCCCTTTTTTCACTGGAGTGTATTCTGAAGATCATTGCTTTCGGCCCTTTGGTAAGATATGTTAAGATCTAAAATGAGAGTGATGAATGGATAGAGTCTTGGGATGTGAGGGAGTGATGAAGTGAAACCTCGTCTTTACAGAACTACCTGAAGGATGCGTGGAACGTGTTCGACTTCGTGACAGTGCTGGGGAGCATTACGGATATCGTGGTCACCGAGATTAATGTAAGTGAAGTGATCCTTCAAGATGGAAGAGAACAATAGGTTAAAGAGGGAGGAGTGCGGTTTCTTGGTGCAATAATCAGTACTACTGTGTGTTTTGATCTCATTGTCACTGTGTTGAAGTGTTACTAATGTTAATGTTTGTATTGTATCTTTCTCTGTATGTGACGGCTATTCATGTTTCCCTGTTTATCACCTTTCTCTTGGTCTTGTTCATTGTCTTCACTCCATCTTGGCTACCATGATATATGCACTTCATTTATAGACTACGGTGAGTGGCACGTCTTCTCGTCCTTATGAATATCCTTGTTTTTCTCATGGTTGATGTGTCCGGTTGTGTCAGCACTCACTGAGCCCTGACATTTTGCAAAGGCACGGAGTCTTTGAGCCATTTGGGTTGATTGATACCAGTACTGAGGCATATGTTGGATGAAGAAATGAAGGAGGTGGTGATTAAATGAAAGCATGTTTAACCCTGCAGGACCGCATGTTAAACCTGAGCTTCCTGAGGCTGTTCCGAGCGGCACGTCTCATCAAACTCCTCCGGCAGGGTTACACCATCCGCATCCTGCTTTGGACGTTTGTGCAGTCCTTCAAGGTAGGTGTCCATCTTGAGCTTTCATGAAAATGACATGGGATGACTGGTGTACAAGGCAGAGTAGACACAGAATGGTGCGAACAGCAAAAAACATCCAGCCAGTGGCAGTGCTAGTAGTGGTGGAACCACTTTCTTCATTTCGTCTGAGGAGATATGGCTGACCATATGGCTTAAAGCTGGGTCAAGGCAGGAATACTATGTTAAATAACCACTCATTTCAACTGGGATGAGCAGAAAAGTGTCTCAGAATACTTCTGGGCTTTTTCCAATGTTCATGTCCAATTTCTGTGAGCTTGTACCCATTATAGGACAGATTCCTGTTCTTGGCTGACTTATAGTCTATCTCAAGGTTAGTGTTGTACATTTTATACTTAGTGTTATGTGTTTCTGCTCAACGTGCTTGTAAAAAGTGGTTTTTCAAATCCAGCAGCTCGAATGAGTCTGGCCAATGAGTCTCCTCCCTCCTCCCACTCTCATCAGTAAGGCTTTCCACCCACAGTTTTATGTAAGGTCTTGACTCTGGGGTGTGTTAAAATCCCAGGAGATCAGAAGATTTTGGAACATTCGATCTATGCACAGAGTTACTGAGATGCCATTTTTCCCGTTCTGATGTTTGATTTGAAGCTCATGACTTGTATCTGCATGAATTTATACATTGTGCTCCTGCCACATGATTGGCTGATTGGATAATTGCATGAATGGGCAGGTACAGGTGGGGAAGAGGTGGCTCAGTGGTTAAGGTGTTGGGTTACTGAATAGAAGGTTGGGGGTTCAAGCCCAAGCACCACCAAGCTGCCACTGTTGGGCCCCTGAGCAAGGCCCTTAACCCTCAACTGCTCAGTTGTATGAATGAGATAAATGTAAGTCACTCTGGATAAGGGTGTCTGCCTAATGCCGTAAATGTAAATATACAGGTGTTCCTATGAAAATGGATGGTGAGTATATATACAGTACCTTTAAACCTTTTAAGTGTAACAAGATTAAATAAAAGTGTTAATAAATAAAGCAAACGGTCATATTAATTGCTGTATTATTTACTCTGATTTGTGCCATTGTCCTCCTTGTAAAGTCTGTCCACTCTGATATCATCTTTTTTGATCCATTATGAATGTGCACATTGACTTTATGTGTATAATAAACAATTACAATCTGTTTTCACTTATGACTCTTGACTAATATGTGGCGCTTATACGCAGAACTGCTGTCGAGCACCCGAGGTCTTTCTGTTATACTGAATATCAACGCTGCTGTGATTATCTTCTGCGACCGTCTCACAGCCGTGCTGATACTCAGCCATAACAGCACTCCTGCCTGTGTGATATAGAGTTATTAAACAAGGCCTTCTCACCAGCTGGATTTGAAATTTCAACAGTGCTGTGATATAAAGAAATAGAAATAAACTTATATGCCGTAAATACTTTTTTGTTGTTGTTGTTTCCAGGCTCTGCCTTATGTCTGCCTTCTGATTGCTATGCTGTTCTTCATTTATGCCATTATAGGAATGCAGGTCAGTGAATATGTGCAGTAAATATGGACATTGTATATCCCTTGAATGCACTAATTATTTATATGTCTAGACTCTTTAGATCTTTAATTGAAAAGACATGATGTACCCGTTTTGTTTCTGTCTAAATGTCACATATAAATAAATATAATAATAGAATAGTAATAAATAAAAAAATATAATAAATTTACAATAATAAATATTATTAGTATTAGTATTAGTAATATTATATTAGTATTATTATTATTAATAATAATAATAATAATAATAATAATAATAATAATAATAATAATAATAATAAAATAAATTGGTGCATTAATTAATAAAAAAAGATAAATTAATTTAAAAATAGATAAATTATATTTATTTATTTATTATTATTATTATTTTAATTATATTTCTTTTTTTTTTTAACATGTTTAACATTCAGGTCTAAAATTTGTAATGTTGAAGACCAAAATGAAAGAAAATATGATCTCTGAATATAAAAAGATTATCAGTAATCAGTACAGTAATGCTCTCAGGTCATGCAGAGGTGATATGCATCTTATATTTTCCTAAACTATAAAGAAGAGCCATAAATCTGACTGCCTGCAGTGTATGAAAGTGACAACAATATAATCCTGGTTTATGTTTAACGATATTGGGTGGTTTTTTTTGTCTGCCACAGGTCTTTGGAAACATTGACCTGAACGAGGACACGGCCATCAACCACCACAACAACTTCCGCACTTTCCTGCAAGCTCTCATGCTGCTCTTCAGGTGAGGAGCTGCTTATGACCCGCCTAAGAAAGCAGCAAAGCTTTTGTTACAGCAGCAGTTATATAACTTTAATCTGTCTCAGTTGGATCCTGTCGTCCTTTACCAGTGTCACGGGAGAACATTCAAATGAAAAAGATTTTGTTTCTCCTACTACATTCCCGACTCATGCTGCCTGAACTACTGATAAATACTCCCTACACTTATTAACTTTGTGTTCTATTAGCATCCTGTAGTCCTCTAGGGGCTTTTATTGTTCAAGTGCCAACGTATTAGCACTGGAAGCAATTTATTTAACGGAGAAATGCAGATATGGAGATGGTGAGGACTGCTCTTTTGTGTTTTGTTTCTCTCTTTTTCTCTTGTGGAGGTTCTTTAGGATCTGTTACAATAATAATTGGCTGTGCAGATGGGGAGTTGTCTGTTTTCCCAGTGTGCACCTCAGAAACTTTTCCTGTACTCCTCTTACAGGCAATTACAGTGCTCTTGCTTGAGGCACGTTTTTTGTTTTGGCCTGCTCCTACTTTTCAGTCTGGAAGATGAAGTGCCACCTGGTGGATCAGAGCTCTTAGATCCAACTAAGACCATCCATTGTTTCTGATTTACATAAAAAAAAGTCTGGTTTACACAATTACTGTACTTAACTATGAATTTGAGGTACTGTGAGGCAGATTTTATGCTACTTTATACTTCCACTCCATTGCATTTTCGACTGAACTGTACTGTGTACTGTGTACATTTATTTGACAGCTTTACTTACTAGTTACTTTTAAGATAAAGATTTTACACAATAGACACTATAACAAGATTTTAAAATACAACACACAGTTAAGGACTACACAAGCGGTTTCCAACCTTTTTGGCTTCTGGCATCTTATATAAAAAGCAGCATGTACGTAATCAGGTTATATTTCAGTCTATGAGTTTGTTAACAGCTCCACCAAGTAGTGAATTTTCCCCTTAAACTTCTCACATGGTTTCATTTTAAAAATGATCTCACCAAAAATCAAAGATTAGAGGAAAAATCCAAAAACTACAAGTAGATTTGTGTACAAGAATGTAGTTTATTTTTCTTCTTTCCTCTTCCATTAATCATCTCATATTTATCAGGTGTCCCTTTATATTAAACTGTATCTAAACTAGGTCAAGCTGAAGCACCACCTCCAGCAGCTACAACAGTATCATGCTGCTTACACACTGAAGCTTCAGTATTAATCATCTAATGATGCCATATATCATCTTCAAATTATGTCTCAAAACTTTTCTTTTCCAAAGATTCCTAAACTAGGTGTCCTTTTCATTAAAAAAAAACCCCTCTTTCATACCTGATTGTACTCTTAATAGACATCTGAGCTAGTATCAGAATATATTTGTTGACGGTGACCTTAAAGCACTTTTGGTAAGTCGCTCTGGATAAGGGCGTCTGCTAAATGCCTAAATGTAAATGTAAATATATAATAATATATCAGTCAGAGGGACCAAGCCAGCACTTTTACTTGAATACTTTTTCATGCAGGACTTTCACTTGTAATAGAGTTTTTTTTTTATTTTTACATTACTGTATTGGTACTTTTTCCACTACTGGTTATACTGGTTATAAATTAGGAGCTTTTTTCCTGTAACTGTCCACAAACATGTAGATAGCTGGACTGGTAGCTTTAATATATATCATTTACCTAGAAAGGTGTAAAGTAAAGTAAAGTACAGATACACTAGCAATAAAGTACATAGTCAGTCAGTCAGTCAGTCAGTCATTATCTGTACCGCTTATTCCCAGTTATGGGACCCTAGACAGGGCGCTAATCCATCGTAGGGCACATACACACACACATTCACACTCGCATTCACACACTAAGGACCAATTTTCCCATCACCAATTCACCTACCTGCATGTCTTTGGACTGTGGGAGGAAACCGG
>JANCOA010000032.1:2966578-2980373 GCA_024363135.1 Leptodoras oyakawai
TCTCTCTCTCTCTCTCTCTCTCTCTCTCTCTCTCTCTCTGTCTCTCTCTCTCTCTCTCTCTCTCTCTGTCTGTCTCTGTCTATATCTCTCTCTCTGTCTGTCTCTCTCTGTCTCTCTCTCTCTCTGTCTGTCTCTATCTGTCTGTCTCTCTTTGTCTGTCTCTCTCTCTCTCTGTCTCTCTGTCTATATCTCTCTCTGTCTGTCTCTCTCTGTCTCTCTCTCTCTGTCTGCCTGTCTCTCTTTGTCTGTCTCTCTCTGTCTGTCTCTCTTTGTCTATCTCTCTCTTTCTCTCTCTGTATGGGTGTGTGTATGTGCTTATGCATGATTGTCATCACCCGAGATATTCATTTGCCTCGATCTAGCCACTGGACTCCGGCCAATGTATAAATGAGTGTCTTTTCTACAGCACATTGAGCCAAATAAAATAAAGAGCCAAGAACGAATTGGCACCCTCTCTAAAAAGACTTATTTGGAGCCAGTGGACTGTTGCAACCCATAAAGTAAGGCTCAGCAAACCAACAATCTCTTTTATCATGCTTTTCTTCTTCTGTAATTATTTCTTACTGACATAACATCATATTTCTCACTGCTCTAAATGTGCACACTGTCAAAATATGCATGTAATACAGAAATAAAAAAAGACTATGTCAAATAAAGGAAAGGCAAAGAAAAATGGAGAGCAAACTCCAAACTAGGGACTCCATGCTCATTTCTCAGGTGAGTGACAACTTGAAAATCCATTTATGAACCGATAATATGAACAAGTCCTGCTCACTGGGCTATTGATCCAAACTTACACACATACAGGCAGACAGCGTTATGAGGCAGCCTGGAAATCCATCTCTTTGTTTGATGATTAGGAGGCGCAGTCAGAGCGCTATCCTCAGCAGCACTCTGTCTCCGATTGTGACCTTCCAGGTTGGCAGATCAATAAAACCTGGCTTTCGGGAGACAGATAAGTAGGTTTCTCATATCTGAAAGACCTTTTTATTATGAGCTGTCCAGTTTCTGTGTTGTCACCAAGCTAGACTTCTTAGTCTTCGTGTTTAAACCTGATCTGACCTTGACTGCTTCGGGAACTGGACTATAAAGCATTATGTGTGGCATGTGTGTACATGCAGAGACATTGCTTTAGCTTTTGAGTGTCAGTGAATCTGTATGTCTGAAGGTGACTAAAATCTCCAGACATTCCCAGTTCATTCAGCACTGCTAGTGACCCACATTAACAGGAGAGACGTTCTGTGTTATCATGGCTGACCTACAAAACCAAGAGAGCTTGACGATTTCAGACAGAAAGTGTTGCGATGCTTTTCTGTAACACAGCATGGGGTTGATGTTCCACATAACTAAACATTTACAGTATTTTATACACTAGGATAATCCGTCACATTAAATACGGAGTTCAAACAGTTACGACAATGTGTCTCCGAGTTGTTTTTCTTTGTCTTGAAGAATGTTTAACACCATACAGTTTTTTAGAGCGCATGAAATTTAAGATAAATACTTTTCATATTTAATCTAGACAAAACTGCATCCAGTATTGCTAAGTGTCTGCGTATAGGCAATACCACTTTACTGTTTGGATAGTATGTACTGTAAGTACTAATACGATTGAGTTGTAGTGCAGTATATCAGTATTCCGGTAGCCACTAGTTCTCACCTGAGGTATGTAATTACTTTGAGAGTGCAAAGCCTTATCATCAATCATCAGCCTCCCAGAACAAATTAGAAAACTGTGCCGCACTAAACAGGTCACTTTCTGTAAGACGGGCAGCGGAAAAGCAATCGCAGAGGGAAAGCGCATTTACAAAATAATTTCATTTTGCCTGGATTTATGCTTGAAAGAAAATCAGTTCTTTACATGTGTATATAAATGTAAGGAATAAAAAAAAAATCACAGGGTGGCTGGCTGTATGGTTAGAAGAAATAAATCAACAAAAATGGGGTGGTATCATTTTCCGTTAATAGCACATAGTTAAATTCTTCCACAACAATTGATATGCATGCAAATTTAATTCATTAAACAATGACGTGTTGTACTTTTAGCTATAAACAGCCGTTCGCTCATGAGCCTTTCTTTTTTTCCTGATCTTAAGGGTAATAAGACAAAAAAAAACACACACCTGAAGACTTTCCGAGTTTCCCATTTTCATTTTAACCACTGAGTGTTAGCACTGACACTGGACTCCCCTTCCATATACACTGAAGTACCAGAAAAACTGGTATAACAGTTAGTAGATCCCACACGGGATCTTACATTTACATTTATGGCATTTGGCAGACACCCTTATCCAGAGTGACTTACATTTATCCCATTTATACAGCTGAGCAGGTGAGGGTTAAGGGCCTTGCTCAGGGGCCCAACAGTGGCAGCTTGGTGGTGGTGGGGCTTGAACCCCAAACTTTCTCTTCAGTAATCCAACACCTTAACCACTGTGCTACCCCTGCCACCCCATCTTGGAGAGAAAGTTGAAACACAGTCGTCACTCTGATGTTTGTTGAGGCCCCAGCATTGAATTCCGATGTTTCTTGAGGCAGTGTTACACGCCTTTCACGTGAAACAATTCTTGCCAGTGGATGCCGGTCACGTTCACCCAGAGTCTTTTTACGGTCACGCTGCTGCCTTAAGTTTGAGGTTTTGCCAGACTTCTTGTAGTCATGGTACACCATTGAAATGCTTATACATGAAAATCCAAACTTTGCTTCTACCTCCGAAATGCTATAACCCATCTCACTATTAAACCGTGTTGAAAACTAACCCATGATAACTTGCCATTCTCATGGTATATACATTTACATTTACATTCATGGCATTTGGCAGACACCCTTATCCAAAGTGACTTACATTTATCTCATTTATACACCTAAGCAGTTAAGAGTTAAGGGCCTTGCTCAGAGGCCCAGTGGTGGCAGCTCAGTGGTGGTGGGGCTTGAACCCCCCAAACTTCTGTTCAGTAACCCAACACCTTAACCACTGAGCCACCCCTGCCTATACAGTCTTTATATACAGTCCGCCAATGATGTGCATAGGTGGCATAGCTACGTATTTTGCATAGTCTACGTATTTTTCATAGTGCCAGTTTTTCTGGTACTTCAGTGCACTGTATGCTATTATAAACATTACAGAAAGCATCAGCATATCGGCAGTTACATTGGTTTAAAATCCGTTTAACCTATAGTGCTGGTCCACCATCCAACTTCCTGTATGAGATACATATTTATATGGAGCATATTTATATAAACCTAGCAGCCAAAACTACTGCCTTAGATGCAGTTAAAGTAAATGTACCAAGGTTAATCATAATGAATCTGTTTAATCATCGTAAATGTATCCTTGTAATGCTCAGTTTAATATATGACATGGGTATGCTAATACAAATGTAGTCATTTTTACAGGTCATAAAATACAATGTATATGAGGTACTATGGGTATGAAATGAGCATCAGTGCTGTGGTGCATTAAAAAGCCCAGGGAAAAAAACATCCCAGACAAGGTGCATTGACTAACCCCAAATTACACCAGACATTCATTTCCCATCTGATAATTTATGCATGAGTCCTTTTCCATCTGGCCATTTCACGAACTGTTTGAGTAATTCCAATCTATTTTATAATAGCTATTGAGACACCGATGCCACTGAGAGTGATTTTATTTTATCCACACAATAACTCTTTAATCTTGCACTTTAGCAAAGAGCTTAAAAACTTTTCCACTCCGTTCTCTATGGTTGCAAAATATGTCCCCATGTGAAAGCTAGTAACTACCTGAAGAATCTGCTGGCATAACTGTTAATTATTCATATATCAAGATGCTCCCTAGGTACAATCTATCACCATATTTACCGCAAAACGAGACCCCTTGCATGAACCCAATGAACTATAAGTTAAGCAAATAATTTTTTTATTACGCCAGAACGTAGGCATTAGAGCTTAGATCTCTATGCCCAAGCTTAACGATGTATTAAAGATTTCATTTGGCCACTGTGTGAGGTAGTCTTTACTTTTCCAGCTGCTGTCATAAACACAAAGCAGCAACACAACTCTGAATGAATACTGATGTATTGTGCTCATACAGATACTGTGCTGAGAATACTGTATGTGAGTTCAGCTCTAGTGAATACAATACATGAAGGCCAACTTGTGTAGCAGCAGGATATTGAAAAGTAGTAACTGTACCCGATCCATATAAAAGTATGTTCTGGCCATGGTTCAGTCCTAATGGATTTCTATGTCTATTTCTCAGCATTGGAAATAAGTACTTGTACTGCTACTACTATTTGTTTTTCATTCAATATCACTGAAATATTTTCCACAGCCTTGTTAACTCCTTTCTGGCACAGATGAATGGCTTGTGGTTTATTTTTTTCCAAATGGCTCTTTGTTACCTTTTTTCTTTGTACCTTCATCTGTCAATACAGCAGATTTGGATGGAAATGGCGAATGCAGTCACAAAGAATATCTTAGGGTTTCTTCTTCTTCAAATTCTTGGAAGTGGAAATAAAAATAAAAATTAAGAAGCCAGCTATGAAGCCACCCAGAACTAAAACCCTAATAGTGACACAAAGGAATGTTCTGGCTATTTTGCTGATTTAATCCTTGGGGTGAGGGTGTAAAACAGGCACAGGTGGTGGTGGTGGTGGTGGGGAGGTCGTTCCTGACACGTTTAAGAGTCCAAGGAATATCCATCATCAGGAGGGTTTAGCTCTCTATCACAGGAGCAGTCAAGCTTGTCTGTCTAATCATGGATTTGTGGTGCAGCTCTGGGATCCCTCTCATTCCTGTTAATCACATGTCAAGATGGTTCTGTGCTCAAAGCTCTGTCTTTTAGACCATGTTACCTGCAGCTGACTTCTCTAGCTGTGAACAGAGCAGACGGTCAACCATCTACACTGTCTCGCTCAGCCATTTAACTACAGTATGTCACTCCTTTGTAGCTGAAGGACTCATGCCATGGGGAAGAATTGATGTGAATCTATAAAGAGTATATTTTAAACTGATCTCATGAGAAAAGTCTGCAATTTTATTCAAATCATAGAAATGTGGTTGGATTGCAAGAATACTTATTATAAGCATATTGGTTAGAAAGGAAATATGGCTGGTTTTCAGAATAAATGAATATTTAAAGTTAATTTTGTCCTAAGAAAAATGAAATGCTAATGATTTTTGATGGGTTGGCATAATAACGTAGGATTAGGCATTTTACTAGGTGGATACAACCATGGTGAATAAATCTAATAAAGTGGTCCATAATGCATCTGAGAACTGGGGAGCTGGTCCAGCTATAATCTGGAATTTCAGGTTTATGCTGTCCTTCAGAACAATTGCAGAAAGCCATGTTTCTTGTCCCAAACACAATGTAAAAGGTAGGAACATAAAAAAGTCTCCAATTCATATAAAATATTTTTTACAGCAGACTATTGCTCATAAAAGATCTATGTCCTCTATGCCCAGAAAGATTTTGCTTCTACTTGAGGTTGTATCTTTGTCAGGTCAGCAGTAGGAAAATGATGATACTTGAAAGTATCATGAACCCTGACCAGCCATTATATTGGGGAAGAGGGAGGGGGGGTGCAGATGTGTCCTCTATAGCAGTTTTATCTGTCATCTTGGATTGTGGTTTAAAACCAAATCAGGAGAGGGACTAGATGGCTAGACGCAGGGGTTGTCCGCTTTGTGATTATGGAAAAGTGTCAGAGGACTATCAAGGATTAGGTAATGAAAAACAAGATTATGCGTTTCTATTACATTTTTAATTGCAAGAGTATTTCCTGGGGGAAATGTAGAAGAGAGAGTGAGAGCTTAAGGTTGGCAGCTGAGAATCTGTCTGAGAATCTGTCCCTGCCATGTGAGCCATGTCACTGATATGAGTTATTGCAACCTGATAATGTTGTAATGTAATGAGTTGCCTTTTTGCAAATAATTGTGATTATTTTTGCTATGAAGCCTTGTCACTGTCCCAAATGTACTCTTACAGTTTTGCAGGAACAGCAAATAATGTTAATGTATCAAAATCTTTGCATGCACCAATCACTACATGTATGTCTATGGTCCTACAGAATGAACCACATGTCTTAATTTACAGTTCTAAAGCTCCATCTCAAGCAGAAAACACCTTCTTCTACACCACTCTTGACTGAATCAAGCATCAGAGTGAGTGTGTCATCATGGGGATGCGAGGCCTGATTCTGGCCTATGTCACTATGGCCATTCTATTGGATCTCTCCATGGCTGGCCTGCTGAGGAAAGTGATCAGGCACAAACGAGAGTCACTAGCGGCACCCAAATCCGAGAATGTGACCCTACCTAATCCAGAACAACCAGTGGTCTTCAACCATGTATATAACATCAATGTCCCAACTGGATCCTTGTGCTCTGTGGACCTGGATTCACCTGGAGGATCGGAAATGAAACCCAAGTCTGTCGGTTCTGAGCAGCACATTGAGCACACGGTGGATGGAGAAAACCAGATAGTCTTCACACATCGAATTAACATACCCAAGCAGGCTTGTGGGTGTGATAACCAAATGCCTGACCTTAAAGATCTGTTGAACAGGCTAGAGATGCTGGAAGCTGAAGTTTCTAGTTTGAGGGAGCAGTGTACCAGTGGGGCTGGCTGCTGTGGTGCTCAAGTTACAGGTGAGTATGTTTAGATTAAAATCCTCCGAGAAGAGTCAGGGTACACTTTTTGACCTTGGCATCCTTCACATTCTAAATTGTCTTGTCAATGGTTTATATTGGTTATATCTTATGCGACAGCATTTTTTTTAATGGTTGTGGTTTTTTGATCTTAGGAATGCTTTGTGTTTCTTAGGTGAGGTCACTACCAAGCCATATTGCAATGGTCATGGCAACTACAGTATTGAAACCTGTAGCTGTGTGTGTGAGCCTGGCTGGAAAGGGTTCAACTGCTCTGAGACAGATTGCCCCGGTTTCTGCCAAGATCAGGGCCACTGCGTGGATGGGAAATGCGTCTGTTTTGAAGGCTTTGGGGGAGAGGACTGTGGAATTGAGCTGTGTCCTGTGGATTGTGGTGAATATGGCCAATGCATCGATGGGGCTTGCATTTGTGCTGAAGGGTACATGGGTGAGGACTGCTCCATGACCAATTGCTTAAACAATTGCCTGGGTAGGGGACGCTGTGTAGATGGCGAGTGCTTGTGCAATGAGCCATGGACAGGCTTTGACTGCTCAGAGCTTATATGTCCCAATGACTGCTTTGACCGTGGTCGTTGCATCAACGGGACCTGCTACTGTGATGAGGGCTTCACTGGGGAGGACTGTGGTGAGCTCACCTGCCCAGATAACTGTAACAATAGAGGCCTCTGTGTTAACGGTCAGTGTGTCTGCAATTTTGGCTACAGTGGAGAAGACTGTTCCAAGCTTACATGTCCAAAAGACTGCAGCGAGAGAGGCCACTGCTTCAATGGGAGATGTATCTGTGACCCTGGCTTCCAAGGTGAGGACTGTAGCATCCTCTCCTGCCCTGACAATTGCAATGACAAGGGAAAGTGTGTAAACGGGAAATGTATATGCGATGCTGGATATCAAGGTGACGATTGCTCTGAGCTTTCCTGTCCCAATGACTGTCATGACCATGGACGTTGCATTGATGGAATGTGCATTTGCAAACAAGGCTTTGCAGGAGAGGACTGTAGCATCAAGACCTGCCCCAATGACTGTCATGACCATGGTGAATGTGTGGATGGCATATGCATCTGCCATGTTGGCTTCACAGGTGAAGACTGCAGTGTGCTGACATGTCTTAACAACTGTCACAACCGAGGACACTGTGTGAATGGGCAGTGTGTGTGCAGTGAAGGATTCACTGGGGAGGACTGCAGTGAAAAAACTTGTCCCAACAACTGCCTGGATCGTGGGTATTGTGACAATGGACAGTGTGTCTGCTATGAGGGTTACTCTGGTGTCGACTGCTCGGAGATGACCTGCCCAGGAAACTGCAATGACCAAGGCCGCTGCTTGAATGGCATGTGCATCTGTGATTTGGGATTCACTGGGGAAGACTGCTCAGAAAGTAAGTCAGTTTATCAGGTTTTTTTTTGCAAATACAGCCTCACATCAAATGCTTGGTCCAGAAATATATCATTATGTCCTCTCCATTCACAGTCTCCCCACCAAGGGAACTGGTTGTGACTGAAGTCACCCCTGAGACAGTGGATCTAACCTGGGTCAATGAGGTCCAGGTGACAGAGTACCTAATCACCTACATGCCTACTGCTCCCGGGGGTCTGGAGTTAGATATGCGAGTACCTGGTGAAAAAAGGTCTGCTACAATTAGGGAACTGGAGCCGGGTGTGGAATACTTAATCAGTGTCTATGCTGTTCTAAATAACAAGATGAGCATTCCTGTGAGTGCCAGAGTGGCAACACGTGAGTCATCAGTTCCTGGTCTTTAGAAGCTTGGAAAAGTTTTATGAACTCCTTTGAACAACAGGAAAAAAGTAACATTTGCCTCATTTCTTTGACTCCATTGCTAGATCTTCCGGAGCCTGAAGGTCTTAAGTTTAAAGCTGTGAGAGAGACATCAGTGGAAGTTCAGTGGGATCCTCTTAATGTCCCCTTTGATGGTTGGAACCTCATCTTCAGAAATACAGTGAGTACATTGCGTCTTATTGCATGCCACAAACTATGTCAGAATGAGGATGGTTATGGTAGCGTTTCCCCGAAATCTGTGGTAGGAATACCACATTTAGTAAGAGCCCTGCCAGTAACTGTTCAAGATGGGAAATTGTATGAGTATCCTGTGGAAAATAGTCAGTCAGTGCCAATATACAAAGGCTGCTGTCTGAAAGTCTAGGGTTTTGTTCCACAAAACCTCTTAAGAAGCTTCTGGCGGCAACTCTGGTGACCATGTGCAACAGGACAGCACTGTTTTCACTACGCTTTTCTTTTTCAAGGGCTTAGGCAAACTCCAAAAAATAGCTGCTGTCAGGACATGCAAACCATGTCCTCCTATACGCCATTCTTCCACAGTTGGCAGCTTTATTCATACATCAAGTTTGAGGCTGTCCATGCCAAACAAGCCCTTCACTTTGAAGTATAGCACTCACATCCAAGTGGATGTGATTGAAAGTCCCAAGTGTTTACTTTCCAAGATCTCTCTAATTTCTCTGTATTTCATGGGACTGCTGAGTCCACAAAGTCTGGAGTCATATCCGTTTGTGGTTTCTTTTTTTTTTTGTTAAACATGCACATGAATAGGACAAAGATTTTGTATCCAGTACCACAAAGATGCATTGTACTGCTTTCATTACAACACTTAATACCAAAGGCAGTAAATACCATCTTCACTGTTCATTTGACAAGTTGACAGCATGAAATGATCAGTATTGTGTGTCGCATTTTACATTGGCTGTGTGGTTGTGAAATTTCAGAAAGAGGAAAATGGAGAGATCTTGAATTCATTGTCTCCACCTGAGACTACTTTCGAACAATCTGGTCTGGGCCCTGGCCAGGAGTATGAGGTTAAACTTGAGGTGTTAAAGAACAACACTCGTGGACCTCCAGCAAGCAAGAATGTGGTTACGAGTAAGCAGAACTCTTTTCACTTTCATTAATTCAGTTTTTTCTTTTTGGTTTTGTTTCTAAATGTTTATTTTTAAAAACTGTAAGATACTGTGGCAGGTAACATTGTGTCACACTGTGGGTTTCCTGTAAGTTCTCTGTGTTCCTCCTACATCCCAAAAACTTGCATGTAGTTGGAAATTAAAAAAAAAAAAAAAATTTAATTGATGTTGGTGACACGGTGGCTCGGTGGGTAGCACCATCACCTCACAGCAAGAAGATCCCGGGTTCGAGCACCGGGTGGGGCTGTCTGGATCCTTTCTGTGTGGAGTCTGCACGTCCTCACAGTGTCCATGTGGGTTTACTCCAGGTACTCCGGTTTCCTCCCACAGTCCAAAGATATGCAGGTTAGGTTGTTTGGTGTCTTTAAAGTGGCCCTAGTGTGTGAGTGTGAGTGTGTGTGTGCCCTATGATGGATTGGTGCCCTGTCTAGGGTTGTTCCTGCCTTGTGCCCTATGCTGCTGGCTAGGCATCGGCTCTCCCGTGACCCTGAAAAGGAATAAGTGGTCAAGAAAATAAATTAATGAATGAACAAATTAAATTGATCTTAGATTTCAGTACATGTGAATAAGAATGCATTTATTGTTACCTGAGAGGGACTGGCAACCCATCCAGTGTGCCTAGTGATCCTGGTGTGGTCTATACGTAATACGTCCTATAAATTCACACAAAAAGGTCAAAATTGTGACCTGATAATCTTTCAGTTAAGTGATAATTGTTTTTTTTTTTAAGTCTTCCAGCACATCCAAACTGTTTTCTGGCACAAGATCTGCCTTAAACCTTTATGACTTGAGCACGGCTGGAAATGCTTTTAGCTTTTGTGATATTTTCCTACTCAGTGGGGCTGATAGTTAAAAGTTTTAGGGGGCACAAATAAACTGAAATCACACAGTCAAAAATGAAAGGCTGTGAAAAAATGAAAAAAAAAAACAAAAAACCAAAACTTAATGGCAGTGCAGTGACTTTTTTTTAATGGCAAAACTTTAATTTTTGCAAAATCCATTTAATGCCTATTTAGACATTTTAATGACTTTCTTGCTGCTGAATCTTTAAATCGGCTCAATCTGATTGAATGAGCTTGAATGCCTTCTGAGATTGTATTTTTATAAAGATAAAACCTAATTTTCTTTCATTTTGAAGAAAGACTGTGCCAATCTGAAACTTGGCTGGCTTCTAACAAGCTGTCTAATGAGTCATTGAGAACCATCCAATCACATAAATCTCATAAAATAAAAGCAATTCTGATATGTTAATTACAAACGTGGGTGTGTACAGAGATACAGCCTCAGGTCAACCACTTGCCAAAAGTTTAAGGCTCTGCATAGATGCTCATTTCTCTGGCGCCTCATGCACAGGAAGTATATGTATTCATATAGAATTCAACCAAAATAACTTCCAAATGCATAGACTAAATATTTTTGATTTCATAAAATGTTTTGCAACATATAATTAACTTATGTTTAACTTGTTTAAACATCCCATCTTCTCTGCATGACTTTAAAAGGGGGGTAGGTGGGTTTAGGGGTCCCCCAATGCCCCCTATTAACCAACTGCAACTGTCCCTACTTGTGATTTATGCTTCACTTCTAAAATGTTATGCTTGCACTGAGGTGATCCCTTTTAATGTCACTGCTATCAACCAATAAAGCATTTGTAGTATATTATTTCAGGATAAAATTTCAGGAAAGTGCCTCAAAGTCCAAAAAAAAAGCACTTGCAAGAACACAATTAATTAAATACAACAGTAGGCTCCATTCATAGGCTATAATAAAGAAGGCTACTGTGTGCTCATATGATACCAGCTGAACAAATCTTCCAGTGTGCCTCTCATTCAATTTCGGAGATATGTGCCAATAAGGAACTGCCCACAGAGGAAGCACTGATTTTTGAAAGAAAGGTTCTACCTTCTTCTATTCAAGCTCCCCGAGAAGCATTCCCCCCTCAATATAGCTTTGCTTACACATAAGCTTCGAGCTGAAATGCTAATTTTCTGTTATCTACAGCTCGGGGAAAAGTGACATTTCACATTTCATCACTGTGGCCAACAGCCCCGATCCTGAAGAGCCTCACTTCACTTTATAGGAATGCATAATACTGCATAATTAAGTTCAGTGACCTTACATACACCCAGAGCAACACACTTCCCAAAATAAAGCATGCCAAAGTCAAGTTTTTTTTCTAAGCACTAATTAAGCAAAACATCTGGTGGCATTAATGTTTATGACTATTCTGGGAAGAAGTTATTTAGCTATATTTAGCTGTGTAAGCTATATTCTTGCTTCCTTCATGCAGTGATAGATGCTCCTAGTCAGGTGGATGTCCGGGATGTAACAGACACAACTGCTCTGATCACCTGGTTGCAGCCCATAGCGCAGGTGGATGGTATTTCTATGTCCTACGGCCCTATCACTGGCTCCTCAGACAGCCACAAATTGGAGCTGTCATCACTGGACACCCAGTACCACCTGGCTGAACTCTACCCAGACACAGAGTACAGCGTGTCTCTCATGGCCCGCCGAGGGGAAATGACCAGCGTGCCTGTCTATGAGACCTTCACCACAGGTAGGAGCATCCTTTTTTTCCCCATAATTAGGAAAATGAATAACCAAGCTACTAATCTAAGACATGCAACCTACCTTGACTAATGACTTTGGAGAATTACCACCCACGGGTAGTGGCTAGAGAGCTAACGTGATGTGAACATGCTCCAGACCTAGATGCACCTACGAACCTGCGGGCCATAGATCAGACAGATGACAGCATCACACTGGAGTGGAAAAACAGCCAAGCCAACATTCCCAGTTATCGCATCAAATACGGACCACTGTCAGGAGGGGAACATGGGGAGCTTACCTTTCCTACAGGCCCACAGGACATCACTCAAGCCAAGATTTCCGGTAAGTCTTCAAGACAGTTTATCTGTACAGAAAATATCATTAATTCTATGAATTCATTTTTGGTGTTCTAAAACAATACTAGTATGCATATGTATTGTATTAAAATGTACATATTTGATGGCATACTGTATTTGTTTGCCTACAGACCCATATTTAAGGACAAATGAAATAACAGTATTAATACATGCTTCAGTTAGAAAATTCTAAATAGGAAATGCTCTCCATCTCACTACTGTTACACACATTGCTTTGTGCCAGTCTCAGCCTATACGACCATGTGTTACTTACCATGTAAATGGAGAATGTGTATAAATTCAAAATGTGTAATTGTTCCTTTGTCTGGTTGGCTCTATTGTCCTTGGGTGGCCTGTGTCCTACATAAGTCAGTGAGTCTATTTTAAAAAATGAGCATGCTACACACGCGTACGCACACAGCAGTAGTAATTTATCTCCTTTACACGGTTATTATCTGTAATTGCCGTCACACTTGTGATTTTATTGGTAATAAGTGATCCCTCTGTTTTAGGTGTAATTTCATGCTGAAAGCCTCTTGAGTATTGACCTTTATAGGGGCCAATGGAATCAATAAGAAGGATAAATACAGAAATTTGGGCTGGGGCCTTTTATCATCTTCAAAAGCTTCACGGAAGACAGTAAATCCTGCTTTTAGTCCAGTGTGAGAGCCATTTCAAAGTGGATGCTGAAAGGAACATGAGTGAAACAGCTGAAATTGAAAATGACCAAAGGCAATTATTTGTAAAATAGACTCATAATGGGGAGGGTGAACAGTCAAAGTACATCTTCTGGAACTCTATAAGAAACTTAAGATTTGCAGTTTTTTTAAAACTGTAGACATATTTAGTGATTTATGAAGTTCTGCCTTTTTGTCTGCAGGTCTTAGGCCTGGGACAGAGTATGGAATGGGAGTGACTGCAATCAAAGATGAGAAGGAAAGTGCTCCTACCACTACCAATGCTGTCACCGGTGAGATGCTCTTACATGATATCAGAAACCTCTTACAAGGAAACTGACTTGGCAATTACCCAGTAAACAGAGGATACATTGAAAGGGAAAAAAAAGTTTTAAAAAAATGGAATAAACTAAAATAAAAAATAAAGTAGGATATAAGATTTAACATAATGCCAATATCTAATGCCAAAAAACAAATTATGTGTATTTGCATCTTTGTAGAAGACGTTTGTTCAATCTATGGGCATATATAAAATCGGCATATACAGGGGTTAGACAATGAAACTGAAACACCTGTCATTTTAGTGTGGGAGGTTTCATGACTAAACTGGACCAGCCTGGTGGCC
>JANCOA010000032.1:3412640-3423974 GCA_024363135.1 Leptodoras oyakawai
ACCAGCATCACGTAGTGACCTGGACACTATCCTGCAAGAAGAATGGCTTAAAATCCCTCTGACCACTGTGCAGGACTGGTATATGTCATTCCCAAGAAGAATTGATGCTGTATTGGTCAGTTTCCTAAAACTCAACACTAGCAAGTTTAAAATTTTATTTTTTAAATAGACATTAAATAGAACAACTTCTCTGTACTGAAAACTAGCTTTTGACCCCTCCCATACATATGGTCCCAAGCTAAAAACCTTGCAGTAGCTGAAATATATGTATACAAAAAATACAAAATTGCAAGACAATGGTAGGAAAACTGCTCCATCTTACCTTTCTAACAAGCTGATCAAAGCTATCCTAAGAAAGCACAATTTAAATCCAAAATGTGTTCACCTGCCCATAATACCACTGACCAGGTTGAGGAAGTACACACCATTTAACTGGTATGCCCTCACTGCAGATGTTTGTTAAACTAAAACAGGAAGCACCTGTAAATAATTAATTGGAATAGGGTGGCTTGTTAAGTCAATCTCCAAATTTCCTTGGCATAGTCTCTCCAAAAATTAGTCATCTCCAATTCTTAGAGCGACTAGTAAACCTATTTGAAGACATGAATGAACCATGAACATGCTCTTGACTGCTACGAATTCTTAATTAAACCAGCTGCATTTATTCATGTATCTGTTTAGTTTAATTACTTGGCTGAACCTGTACATTTAAATATCCTGGCAATAAAAGTTTCATTAATCATGACTACGCTTGAGGCTCGTGGATGAACTAAAAAAGAAAAAAAAGTGGAATAATATGAAATCACCTTTGGACCAGTGACTTGTAATTCAGCCCTCAGGATTTCATCATTTGTTTAATAATCATTTAAACAAATTAAATACAATTGATTAATTGTGGTAGAACACAATATACACATGCTCTGTAGACATTTGACAGTTGGGGCCATTTTGTGAACTTTATTTACTCTTTTTTTTAACATTTTTAAATTTGTAATACATATGCTACATTCATAAAAAAAATGAAGTAATTAGGCAATTACTTCCCCCCCCATTTTGTTATCTTTCAACAGGCTAGCCATTAAAACCTGTTGCTAAAGCTGCTTGTAGAGATTGTGAAGTTAAGAATGAACAAAGCCAGTCTAACAGGTGTATTTATTCATTTCAACAGGCCCCCACCAACAGTACATCAGGATCAAGGTTCTGCAATAATAATCCTTTCACAAACCAGAGCAAAATACAAGCATCTACATGCTTTTTCCCCCAGCAGGGAGAGGAGAGAAGGAGGATAATATATAAAAAAACAAACAAAAAAAAAAAAACATCAAAGAAGCACAGAGTCCTAAAAATGTGGAATTTATCAGTTGGGTTTCTTTTTTTGTACATGGTGGCCTTTACTGAAGAGATCAGCCATGTGGTCACATTTATTCGAATTATCCGTAAAGATCATCATCGTTGTCCTCGTTGAAGATGTTCCCCCCGCTGCCACCTGCAGAACCTTGGCTTGGTCCACTTCCTCCCTGATTACTGGAAGGGAATCTAAGAGAGGACAAAATGTAATCATTAAGATACCAAAACTGCTCATTAACCAAGTGACATTAGGTCAGACTACAGCTGAATATTATTTCAAGGGAAGAATTAAAAAGCACCAAATATCACTGCTTGTTACTACACCAACTGTTTTCTTGACTCATTACCCCTGCTATGATATAAAATTATTTTTCCAGTATAGTGTTCGCTAGAAAAGGGTTTTACCTGAAGCTGCCGAAGCCTCTGCTCTGCTGCAGGGTCTGTGCAAACATCTCGTATTTGCGAATGTCGTTGTCACTGACGGAGCGACGGGCGAAACGCATGGCCTCCTCAAAGTGGTCCTTCCTGATCTCAGGCACTGGGTCATCCTCCTCCACCTCCTGAAGAAAAATAAAGCCAGAAGAATTATGCATAACTGCTAAAGGCCCCAACAAGATCAATGAACAACAAATAAATAGAAAAGTTACCCACCATGGCTGATGGGTTCGTCTGCCTCTCACGTTCCCTCCTGATCTCGTTCTCAATGGATTCACGGATAGCCAGTTTGCAGGCTCTCTGGCATATTTCTGTCAAGTCAGCACCAGAGAAGCCGTTGGTCATCTTGGCCAGGAAGTCCAGGTCTACATCCTGCAATCAGACAATACACGGTTACAAAAACATTCATGCAAAGACTTCTAGCCTGCCTGTGCTTTTAAGCGACTGCTTAGTCACTGCTGTATTCAGCACAACATCTTTTAATAGTTTTTATGTGTCATTTCATTAACCTTGGCGATTGGAGACTTCCTGAGGTTTGCTTTGAGGATGGCCATGCGGGATTTCTCATCGGGCAGTGGGATGTAGATAAGCTGGTCCAGACGGCCAGGCCTGAGGATGGCAGGGTCGATGATATCTGGCCTGTTGGTGGCACCGATGATAAAGACGTTCTTCTTGCTGGACATGCCATCCATCTCGGTCAGGATCTGGTTAATGACACGGTCGGCCGCTCCACCTCCATCTCCCACGCTTCCACCACGGGCTTTAGCAATGGAGTCCAGCTCATCAAAGAAGAGCACGCAGGGAGCAGCTTGACGAGCCTGAGGAACAAGGGTAAAAAGACTATTTTAATAAGGTGTTCAGAATACAAAATGCAGCAGTAAAAAAAAATTACTACAATTTAAACTTTAATAGACTTAAATTAAATTCAACAAACGTATGTGCTAGAATAATAGTCGAATTGGGTTAGACCTTACTGGTTTATCATCTAGATGACAGTTTCACTCACCTTATCAAAGATCTCACGAACATTAGCCTCAGACTCTCCAAACCACATGGTCAGCAATTCAGGGCCTTTGATGGAAATGAAGTTGGCCTGACACTCATTGGCAATGGCCTTGGCCAGAAGGGTTTTACCACAACCTGGTGGCCCATAGAACAACACACCCTTGGAGGGAGTCATACCAAACTTCAGGAATTTGTCTGGATGCTCCACTGGGTACTGTAAAGAACAAGAGAACTTTAAACTCCCAGACAACAGAGACGAGGTTTTTATACGAGTCACAGAATCTGCATGGAGGTGAACTGGATTACCTGCACCAGTTCCTGTAGTTCCCTCTTGACATCATCCAGTCCACCAATGTCCTCCCAGGTGATGTTGGGCACCTCAACCACAGTCTCACGCAGAGCTGATGGGTTGCTCTGGCTCAGGGCCCACTGCAAAACACCAAAGACTTAATTTCCACAGTATAACCCAATTTTCAATGGACTAAATTTCTTGATCATAGCAGAGACGACAGTACACATGCAATTTTAAAACTAGTCTTCATACCCTAAAGTCATCCATAGTGACAGCCAGGGAGTTCATGACCTCTGCATCGATTGTCTCATCCTCCAAGTCAATGAGGTCCATCTTCTTGCGGATGGCCTGCAATGCGGCCTCTGAGCAGAGGGCAGCCAAGTCAGCACCCACATGACCATGGGTCTCGTTGGCCACCTGTACACCACACATCATTGATTAGCAGTGACAGCACCGATTACCCACATACAACACTGAAACAGAATACACACACCTCACTGGTGTATCTGATACAATTCAATTGTTTATATACAAATCCAGCCACACATACAAATACAAAGCTGATTGCCAAAATGCACTATATTGCCTACAGTGTTCACTCCCCTCCCCATATGCCCACATGCACATGAACTTGAGTAACATTCCATTCTTAAGCCATAGGGTTTAATATGTTGTTGCACTTTATTATAACACCACTGGCAGTTTACTGTGGACTATTTAGCAGTGAGAATTTCACAACAGGACAGGTGGTATCCTAACACTGTACCACACTGGAATGCACCGAGCTCCTGAGAGCAACCCATTCTTTCACAAATGTGTGTAGAAGTAGTCTGCGTGCCTCGGTGCTTGATTTATACACCTGTGGTCATAGAAGTGATAGGAAACCCTGAATTCAATGATTTGGATCGGTGAGTGAATACTTTTGGCAATACAGGGCATCTAATAGTGATGATTACTGGGACAAGTGGAAAGACTGTAGAACTGTTCCTTGCTTGAGAACAACCTGCCAAGTTTGCCTATATTTAAATCTGCATATCAAATGATCCAACATGGCCTAAATGCACAAATAGAAATTCAACAGCTGGTGTATGTATGTTCACTCCTTGAAGAAAGAGACACAAACCTGTTCCAGATCAACATCATCAGCCAGCTTCATGTTCTTAGTGTGGATTTGCAGGATTTCCAGTCTTCCTGTAGCATCAGGAATGCCAATGTCTACCTCTCTGTCAAAACGACCTGGAAGACGACAGAATAAATCCTTGACATCTTATAAAATGATAGCATTCTAACTAAACAAGCCTATTCAAGCTTGAAATCATTGCAACATGTCAGGCTTGTAACTTAAATCTATAATGTCATTCCTTTAGAGATAAACAAACCATAATACATTTTAAAGTCATCAAGAAATGACATCCAACATTTAATTTGGGAAGTTACTCAATGTAGCCCATATGTTAAAATGTACAGTTTGTCAGCCTTGGTCCATGGTACACTAGATAATGAAGTTGAAGAAAAGCTCTTTAAAAATCATCCTGCATGCTCACCGAATCTCCTTAGAGCTGGGTCAATGCTGTTGGGTCTGTTGGTGGCAGCCATGACAATGACGTGAGCCCGCTGCTTCAGTCCATCCATCAGGGTGAGAAGCTGAGACACAATGCGTCTCTCTACCTCACCGTGAGTCTGAGGAGACAGAGAGAGATCAGATTACTGCACCACAGAAACTTCAATACTGGACCACAAACCCTAATCTTTAACAGATCCAAGAGGACATATTTAGTTAATCAAACATGTTAAACAACATAAATACAAAATGAATTCATTTACTTATCCATATACCACTACTGCAAGGACGTCAGACTTATTACTAAAAGACGAACAAAAAATAATTACAGTTTCTCACCTTCTCTCTCTTGGGTGCAATAGCATCCAGTTCATCAATGAAGATGATGGCAGGAGCATTCTTCTCGGCTTCTTCAAAAGCTTTACGCAGGTTGCTCTCAGACTCACCAGCCAGCTTACTCATAATTTCAGGGCCTGTGAAGGTGAATACATAGAAACATAGCATCATCTACAAAGATTAAGCTCCTTTAAATAACGACATCAAGATTCATAATTGTAGTACCGTTGATCAGGAAGAAGAATGCTCCGGTCTCATTGGCGACAGCACGAGCAATTAGAGTTTTTCCAGTTCCAGGGGGTCCATACAGAAGGATACCACGGGGAGGCTGAGATACAAAACAAACCAATTAATAAAAATCACTCAAATCTGAGATTAAAGTCGTCATCTTAAAACTTCCTTACTTTCACACCGATGGCCTTGAAGAGTGCTGGGTGCCTGAGCGGCAGCTCCACCATTTCTTTGATCTGAGCCAGCTGCTTCCTCACACCTCCAATGTCATCATAACCTACTTCATTCAGAGATTCTTCTTCGTCCTGTGGACACAAATCACATGTTTATTCATTTTTAAACATCAACTAAAAAAAAAATCATATTCCACGATCGCCAAGAACACAATACATAACATCAAGAAAGCAAAAAAGCAGGCCCTAGCAGTGTGTATTTTAATTAAGTATTAATTTATTAAATTAAATTAATATTAATATTAATTAAATTAAATTAATATTAATTAAATTTATTTTTAAAGTGGTTGAATTCATGACAGGAGAAGTTAGTATTTCACACTTGTCAATGGGTGGATTTATTTATTATTATGCCCAACATGCACTATGGAAGAAAATCGGGGCCCTTAAGGGGCCCACACGGACACATGCAGTCCCAGGCTGCCCTGCCTGAGAATCAAACCCGAGATCTCCATGCTGCGAGGCAGAAGCACTATCCACTGCACCACTGTGGCACCCTGTGTGGCTTATAACATGAAAGACCTTTGATCTGATGCTTACTAAGATTTATGATTTGTTAGTAGGTATAAAACCAGCTGCTTAGAACAAAGGACTTAATCCACAAACCAGCGTTCTGAATTATGATGTTAAATATTTACAAAACAAACAAATTCATGTTTAAAATTGGTTCTGGACTACTATGGTTAAAACACTTAATTAGTATTTTAAGTACATTTAATATGTTCACAGAATCTAGTGCAGTGTTCTTTATAATCCTCAACACACTGCAATGGTCCTAAATCAAAAGATGGTCCTCCACAGCATAACATCCATCATTAGAAACAATCTGTCATTTCCATTTAATGCAAAGTGTGCCACGTCCTAGACAGTCAAGTACCTGGGGTGCAGTTTTAAAATAGAACAGCAGTGTCAGCATTACAGGAGTCTACAAGCAGGAGAATGCCCACACAACAACCGACACTGCCAGTGTTCACAGCACCAACATAAATACATCAACCTGCCTATCTATTATTTGTAATATTGTGAACAGGAACCTAACAAATGTCTACTTTCTTACTCTTCACTCCACTAAATGTTAGAATGCATGGGAGAGACCCTGGGGGCTCTGGGTCCAGCACACTTGGCTCGAAAATTCAGCTGGATCTGTGAAGCTATGCTTTAATATGGCGTGGAGCTGCAGATCCTGAACTTGGACACTACCCTTACCTCACGCTTAATAGGTTCTCCTTCACAGTGAATGACAGTGTCTGGAGCCACTATGCAGTAAGGGCTAGGGTCTGTCTCCACCACTTTAAACTCAACAGCACGCATGCCTCCTCTCACCAGGAAGATATCACCTATTGGGAGGAAAAAAAAAAATCAGCAAGAATCACACAATGACAAAACATGCGCTCTATTTAAAAAGGCAATAAAAAGAATTCCATTAAACGCATACGATAAAATGTTTACCTTTACGGATTGGCCGGTAAGCCTCTAGGAAGTAAGGCTTCAGGTACACCTCAAATAAGTTACCAGTGATTCCCTCCACTGTGTCATCAATGGGCAGAACATGGATGCGTTTCCCGTACTTTACATCTGGGCATGGCTGAATGCTAACAAAGAGACATTTTTTTTAATGGGTTAAAAACCTAGGGCATTTAAGCAGAAAGGATATCTTTATACATATATCTTGACTGTAGAACTACTGTAGCATTGCAAAACACTAAAACATACTGAGAAATATGTATTAATGGACAGCACTTACCTGATGACATCTCCAAGGCGAACCCTGAGGTTATTGCGCACCACCCTGTTCATGCGCACTTTCTCATCAGAGCAGCTATCGTCGGACAGTACGATGCAAACCGTCTCCCGCCTTTTCTTGCCTTTCAGCAGAACAGTGTCCCCTCTGAAAAGCTGAAGCTCGTCCATCTTGGCCTGCAAGTGAGACGCATTGCATCAAAATGAACGACCTGGTTAATACTTGGTATCTGATCACAAGTGAAAAACGCTTGCTGTTGACATTCTGTGGCTTCATCCATCCTCCAGTGTCCAACTGTGATCAGGTTTCATGAGTAAGCATTCCTATATCTTCTACGTAACGGTGAGTAGTAACTTAAACAATTTCTAATTAAAACCACTCTTCCGATTATGGTTTATTCCAAAATGTATTCAAGTAAATTTGTAAAGGCAAAATGTGTGGTTTTTTTTTTTTTTTTTTTTTACTTCATTACATGCAGACGATACATTTCTGCTCCATGGCTGAATTCCAAATGATCTATTGGGCATATAACTCAGGTTCCACAACACTATCATATGATACCATACTAAGTGGTTTTAAATTTATTATTAAACAAAATGTAAAGCCATTTAGAAGTCTGCCTAAGGTGCTTATTATAAATACTTCTGCACAAAGCCAGCATATTACTGTAGGCCAAAAAAACTAAAAAGCACACCAAACTACTATATTAAATTCCTGTTGGTATATTGCTTCCTAATAGTATTCATAGTAAATGAGTAAGATTACTGCTTACGTGTGCTTGGTTTAGCAGCAAAAAAATGCCAAAAACATTAATTAATATTCTAACCAATATTAAATATTTCAATAGTAAAGATTTTAATTCTATAACAAGCAATGCATTTCTTAAGTAAGAGTTGGAAATAATCTAATACAAATAGTGTGTTACTGTTGTTATTTGTACTTTTATCGTACAAGTTGCACTTCTAATGCAGAAAGGTTTTTGGTTGCATCAGGATGCACTAACATTTTGTACCCGTACTTATCCTAGACTGGATCTCCAGGAAGCATCTGGAGACGATTGATTAGCATCTGGTGATTCGATCGCCCAAGATCTGGTCTGAGTAGTGTAGATTATACTAAAAACGGATTATTCAGGATGAGTTGGGCATACCTGAGAGAGGGAGACCACACTGTTATCTTCATTGATGGACTCATCAACAATCAGCCTGTTGGGCCTGTTCTTTTGTTTTAAAATGGCAGTAGAAAGATCATCATTTTTAGATCTGTGGGTGGGAAAGGGTACAGGGTGAAACAATGATCACGGATATAAATAAACAAATTCAAGTACATGGCAGAAGAGAACTGGCGAGCTCACCAACCCATTTCACTGAAACTGAAAATGAAATTTGACTATTAAAAAAAAAAAAAAAAAAAAGAGAGATCGACTCAGATCCAGTCACTATATCAGTCAAATGCAGAAGCTCGTGTTTTTTTTTGTTTTTTGTTACCCGCTGAGTAAAATCCACATGTGGCACAAACAAGAGTTTTATACTGGTCGTGTCCGACGCTAGAGATTTCTACTCGCCAATTCCGGATCTTTCCAGTGAATCGAATCCTTTTGTTCGGTTCACCGATAAGAGCCGACTTCCAAACGGATCGTCACCATATTGTTTTGTCTAAATGGTAAAGTTTGCTTTGCATTTTTATTCAAAAACCATTCATTGTTAAGTAAGCAAGGACCTACAATTGCTTGGCGACAAACACAGTAAGCACGCCTTCACTTACCTGTTCTTTATTAAAAATAATGTCCATTGATTCAGATAACTCACACTTGACCAAACATGCAGTAATATGATCCTCTTTGTCAGGTCTAAGTTACACAGCTGCATTTCAAGCATACGTTTACAGTAACACCACCTCCCATGTTGACACATATTTATTAAATTACACTCCAGGAATACAGATGCGGAAACAAAAACAGATTATATACATGCATCAGCCTGGTTTCGGTATAAACTATTGATGTGTCATTCAGGAGTCGAATCTTTTAAAAAGAGTCGACTCACTAGTGAACGACACATTAAGAAGCCCGTCTCCTCCACACTGGGCTGAATGGCGCAGTAAATGTACTCCGGCTAATCACGGCGATCAAACTCGGTACTCGGTTAACAAAAATAGACATGTAGCATGTGCAAAACACGTTAGACTGCGCTCTATAACACAGACTTCACTATACAAGTTTAGTAAGAGACCTAGAAGTTTCCAGGCCGTTCTGTGTGAACAAGACTGTCAACAGCTAGCAAGTGTTAGAATTAGCCGTAGTGATAATGAGCCAATTCAGTACGCATGAATGGGTAAGAAATAACGTGATATTAGGGAGAATTATTCTATTAGAGGAAAGACAGCTATACTGATCACTAACTATGAGCTAGTTTCCACATAAAGGCTATATTAGTACGCTAAGCCATTTCCGATGTCCGAATGACACAGCAAATGCTTCGGCTTGAACCTAAGGCGAGCTACAGCACCGAACAATCACTAGTTATGTAAAAAAAAACATTGAGTTTTAGGGTGAAATGGAACAGGTTAAACTGTTTTAGAGAAATAAATTATTATGGTACTTTAGAGACTCTTTAATATTCAGCTTTGGGCGCTCATGTAGTCAAGCTAGCTACTGGTCAGTTCGTTAAATTAAAAATAACAACGCGTTAACACGAGAGAGCTAGTTAACAAAAAAACAAATGTACTCAGTGTAAATATAATATATTCATCAGAAATAATCAAAATGTATGTTCTGATGTTGGCACGTTTGAATAGACGGTCAAACAATGACTTCTCGGTTGACATAAACATGCTCAATGCCGGTAGGCCAAAGCCTTACCCAGAGAATGACTCAGTACGGTCTGCTAGCTAGAAAAGCTAATTAAGCTAACGATTTAACGGGCCGTCTTACCCCGCAAGGCATGTTTACAGAAAAAAGAGGAGGCCCAATGATGTCGTTTTAAAACATTTTCCGACACAGAAAGCTATATCAAATGTCGTATTATATACAAATTAACCAACTGATCCTGAATCCTCGCCATTATCAGCTCCGCTAGCTAGCTCTGGTTCAGAAGCTAAACTGCGACGGATGCTAACGAACTTGCTAAATAACAGTTAATATACAAACCCAATGACACACTGCTTTAGTTTTACTTACTCTCCACCCGAAGCCATCCTCCCCGTGAGACGCTATAAATAATATGTAGAAAAAAAAGTCGTTTTCTTAAAGAGTCAACGCCAACCTTCCCGACAGCACTTTACCCCTGCACTGAATTTCAAAACGTCAGCTTAGCTTGCTAACATGATCTGCGGAAAACTATTCGCACGCCCACTGATTGATCAGCCAATCAGAGACACGGACGTAGGCACCAAGTGGAAAAATCAGCCAATCAGAAGGCGCCGATTAGAACGACGAGCCATCACTGGGCCAAGTCAGAAGTAAGAGCTTTGTGTTATGGAAGGCTGAAGGCTCCAGTTTCGGGGTTTAAACATGTGAACATCGCTGCTGCTGCTACTGCTACAATATCAAGGATCTAGCACGACTAACATAACTATATAGTACGGTAAATATGCAGTTTTAGATGCAGCTGATGTGCTTGGCTAATTCAGCTCAACATCAGTCATGTAAATACAGTGAAGCATGCAGTTGAACTTTCTGAAGCTGTGTTTGTTTTCCTGTGATGCATAATTCACTATCAGTTCAATTTAGTTCAATAATAACTACAGCTGAATGTTACTACAATCTCCATTGACCAAGCATACAGTGCTCATTTCTATAATCCTATAATAAAGGTACACTGCATACATATGATAAACAGAACCAATAAATAATCATTATACAGAGAATAAGCAATGAGGCACAGATCCAACTTTTTCCATTTTTGATACAATACTGATATCAGAGTTCTGGGTGATGATCAGGTGATGCCCAACACTAAATTCCTATCCACTTATTAACCCAGTAAACCAGTATAGACCGAGGGCGGCACGGTGGCGCAGTGGATAGCGCTGTCGCCTCACAGCAAGAAGGACCCGGGTTCGATCCCCGGGAAATTTGTGTGGAGTTTGCATGTTCTCCCCGTGTTGGCGTGGGTTTCCTCCGGGTACTCCGGTTTCCTCCCACAGTCCAAAG